>CAUYLG010031116.1:0-62848 GCA_963573385.1 Cacajao melanocephalus | reverse complement strand
ATTCGGCCGGGAGCAAGGTGGCATAGCTGCCTAGCAGCCAAGCTCGTCCGACAAAGAAAGACCCTGCCCTTATAAAGGCTTACAACTCTAGAGATCACGCATGAAAGGGTCTTGGGTTTACAACTTTAGAAATTACATGTGAAAGGGTCTTGGTCCATGGAGTAGGCATGGGGTAGGGGTTTGATCCTGTTTAAGTAAAAACAATGCGTTCCGGAAAGATTCCTCCATACTGTGCCTATGATCTATAGGAGGGTGATTAAGGTGGCGCTGGTCTGCCAGCCTTTACTTCTCCTATTGAAATGAAATGTGGAAGTCAAGGTGGAGGTGGTCTTAGATGCTTAGGTCTCCCTCTTCAGTTAGCATGTGCTTAACATATGGGAGCATTCACTGGTGAGTAACAACAAGGTTGGTTAGGACCTGGGCTTACATAGCACCTTAACAAAAGAACCATATATATATATATATATATATATATATATATATATATATATATATATATTTTGTTGTTGTTGTTGTTTATTTAAAATGTTTACTCCAAGAAATATATATATATAAAAAAATAAGACAATTACAGTACTAAACCAGGCACCTTCGACCGAATCACAACCTCCTCTTGGTTCCCCTTCACACTAAGCCTCTTTCAAATTCTTGTTCCTGAGCTGGAAGACCAGTCAGATGCCCTTGGGGTCATTTTTAAAGAAGTGACAAGACAAAGGAAAATGACTGCAAGTTTCTAGGGGAACAAATTATGGGAAGGTAAATGTATGGGGGAACTAGTGGAAGATAAGGGCTGGTTAAGAAGGTTTGTTATGTAGATTCCTCTGGTCGCATTTGCTGGGTTGATAAAGAACTAGAGTTGTATCCTGAGATTAATGTCTGTCCTTCCTGGTAAAGAAAAAAGGTGGGGACACCTTTACAAATTTATGTCCCTATTTTAGGAAAAGAGCAGAAACTTCTTTCTCTCTCTCTTTCTCTTTTTTTTTTTGTTTTTTCAGACAGGGTCTCTCTCTGTCTCTAGGGCTGGAATGCAGTGGTGTGATCTCCGCTGGCTGCAACCTCTGCCTCCTGGGCTCACACCATCCTCCCACTTCAGCCTCCCAAAGTGCTGGGATTCACAGCTTTTCAAATATCTGCTTCTTCTCAATTGCCTTCAGCTCAGAATAATCCTTATACCAAAGCAGCACATTTGGGGTGGCATATTCTGCTACCCTTCAGCACCTTTGTAAAAAAATCAGTTGACCATGTATGTGTGGGTTTATTTCTAGACTCTCTATTGTGTTCCACTGATATACATGTCTGTCTTTACACAATCATATTATCTAGGTTATTGCACCTGTATAAGAAGTCTTGAAATCAAGTAGTGTAAGTGTTGTTAAAAGAAACACTTTAGGCAAATTAAATTTAGTAGAGTTTAAATGAGCAAAGAACAATTCACGAATCAGGCAGATCCTAGAACCAGGACAAATTCAGTGAGACTCTGGGGCTGCTACGTGCATGGATAACATTTTGAACAGAAAAACGGAAGAGATGTACAGAAAACAGAAGTGAGGCAAAGAAAAAGAGCCCAGTTGGCTCCAGCATGGCATTTGCCTTACTGAACATGATTTGAACAGTTGGCTGCCTGCAACTGACTGAGACTCAGCAAAGGCAAATTCCTGTTTGCTTTTCAAATTGTTTATGTACTAAGTTAGGTTGCAGTTCACTATGTAGGACCTGGATGGAGGCCTCTAAAGCCCAAATTTAGTTCAACAGTCTCTAACGTTGTACTTTTTCAAAGTTGCTTTGGCATTCCAGGTTCTTTGTATTTCCATGTGCATTTTAAAGTTAACTTGTCAGTTGCTACAAAAATGCTGCTGGAATTTTGATTAGAGTTGCATTGAATCAATCTGGGGAGAACTGACATCCTAACAAAATATTGTCTTCTGATCCATAAACATGACATATCTCTCTACCTATTTAGGTCTTTTTAAGCTTCTCTCAGTAATCTTTTGTAGTTTTTAGTGTACAGATCTTGTACATCTTTTGTCAAATTTCCCTAAGTATTTTATATTTTTGATGCTATTGTACATGATATCTTAGTTCCATTTTTTATTGTCCATCACTAGTATATAGAAATAGAATTGTTATATTTTGTCTCCTGCAACTTTGCCAAACTTATGTATTAGTCTTGATTCTCTGCTAGGTTCCATTGGATTATCTACATAGACAATCATGTCTACTGTGAATGAAGACTGTTTTACTTCCTTTTTTTGAGGCGGAGTCTCACTCTGTCACCCAAGCTGGAGTGTAGTGGGGTGATCTCGACTCATTGCAGTCTCTGCTGCCTGGGTTCAAGCCTCCCAAGTAATCCACCAGTATGCCCTGCTAATTTTTGTATTTTACAGGAGTCCATCACTGTGTCCTGCTAATGTTTGTATTTTTAGCAGAGATGGGATTTCTCCATGTTGGCCCAGCTGGTTTCAATCTCCTGACCTCTGGTGATCCACCCACCTCAGCCTCACAAAGTGCTGGGATTACAGGCTTGTACCACCATGTCCGGCCTCTGTTTTGCTTTCTGTACAATCTGCTTTTTATCTCTTTTGCTTGCCTGATTGCACTAAAACCTCCAGCACAATGTTGAATAGAAATGGTGAGAGTGGATATCCTACACTTGTTCCTGATTATAGGACCCTGCTAAGGAACACATATTTTATCCTATGAGCAACAGAGTGCTAATAGAGAACTTTAGGAAAGAAGGTAATAAATCAGATTCACTCTACTAATCATCACTCAGCTTGTAAGATGCTGGACAGAATGAATAACAACACACCATCCTTGCTATCCAGCAGCTCCCAGTCAAATACAGGAGGTCAACATTTTGCACTGAACTGGAAAGACACTGTAAAAGTGCTATTGTGGTGGTAAAATCCAGTTGTACCTCCCTGAGAGATGAATAAGGTCAGGAAAGGTTTATATATTGCATGATGTATAGTCCATTTTCATACTGCTGTGAAGAACTACCCAAGACTGGGCAATTTATAAAGAAAAAGAGGTTTAATGGAGTCACAATTCCATGTAGCTGGGGAGGGCTCACAATCATGGTGAAAGGAGGAGCAAAGGCACATCTTACATGGCTGCAGGCATGTAAGAGCGTGTGCAGGGAAACTGCCCTTTATAAAACCATCAGATCTCGTGAGATTCACTATCACAAGAACAGCATGGAAAAAACCTGCCCCCATGATTCAATTACCTCCCACCAGGTCCCTCCCATGACATGTGGGGATTATAGGAGCTACAGTTTAAGATGAGATTTGGGTGAGGACACAGCCAAACAGTATCACAGGGTTTGCCTATTGCTCTGGCTAGGGATAAGCAATGAGGTCATTATAGGCATAGTGAGTTGTGAAGAAGGCTTAAACCAATGTACTTGGGTCATGGTGTTGGAGAGAATAATTCAGGAGGCATTTTTGAGAAGGAATTTGACTACACACTGAATTCATAGACATGGAAGAGGGCAAAAGATGGTTGCAATTTCTAACCTGATTCCACAAATGCAAATAGAGCACTTACTATGTCCAGGCTTTGTTCTAGGCACTAGAGACATAACAGGAATCAAGTAATCCACAGCCCTCCAACTGTTTAGCATCTAGTAGGTGAGACAGACAAGTAAACCAGCAATTACAATACAGAGCTATGGCTACCAGAGGGATGTGTACATGTTGTTCACATAAAGATACATAAGAGCTCACAAGAGGGACCCATAACCTAGTCTTCAGAGATTTCATGGAATTGTGATGTTTAAACCAACTTGAAATGCACTGTCAAAATTCTCTAGACAAAGAAAGGAGTGGGAAAGTGAAAGAGGGTCCCAGGCTGAGGCACAGAAACTGGAGGGGACATGGCTTGTTTGGGGATGGTAGTTTAGTATGGCTGGTTTTGAACCTGGGAAGTCTGGTTATACAGCCCATGTGCTTAACTACTATGCTCTCCTATTAAAGGTAAGATCTGGGCCAGGTATACTGGCTCACCCCTGTAATCCCAGCATTTTGGGAGGCTAAGGACAAAGGATTGTTTGAAGCCAGGAGTTCAAGATAAGCCTGGGCACCATAGCGAGACCCTGTCTATACAAGAAATAAAAATAATAAATGAAATTAAGGTGAGATTCTCAGTCTATCTCTCAGTCTTCATGAATGAGACACTCCAGCCTGCAAAATCCAGAACCAGCCACATCAGAGAAGGTCTGTCTGATGCGCAGGAAGGCAGGTTTCCAGTTTCAAGTGGAACTTCTTCAAGGAAGCCCATGGTTAGCAGAGTGATAGGGTTTGAATTTGTGTCTCTGCCCAAATCTCATGTTGAATTATAAGCCCCAGTGTTGGAGGTGGGGCCTGGTGGGAGGTGATTGGATCATGGGAGCAGATTTCCCCCCTTGATGCTGTTCTTGTGATAGAGTTCTCATGAGATCTGGTTGCTTAAAAGTGTGTGGCATGAGCCAGATGTGGTGGTGCATGCCTGTAGTCTCAGCTACTGGGGAGGCTGACATGGGAGGATCACTTGAGCCCCAGAGGCAGAGGTTGCAGTGAGCCAAGATCATGCCACTCTACTCCAGCCTGGGTGATAGAGCAAGACCTTGTTTCAAAAAGAAAAAAAAAGTGTGTGGCACCTCCTCCATTCTTCCTCCTGCTCACACTTTAAGATGTGCCTGCTTCCCCTTCGCCTTCCACCATGATTATAAGTTTCCTGAGGCCTCCCCAGAAGCTGAGCAAATGCCTCTATACTTTCTGTACAGCTGTGGAACCATGAACCAATTAAACCTCTTTTCTTTATAAATTACCTAGTCTCAGATATTTCTTTCCAGCAATGCAAGAATAGCCTAATACACAGAGCCTCAAAAGTAACATTTTATTTTTTACATTCCCACCAACAGTATACAAGGATTCTCTTTTACCACATCATCAACAGCACTTAACCTTTTTGGCAGGGATAGCCGTCCTAACAGGTGTGAGGTAATACCTCACTGTTGTTTTAATTGGCATTTCCCTGATGATTAGTGACGTTGAACATTGTTTCATGTAACTTTTGGCCATTTCTATGTCTTCCTTTGAGAAACGTCTGTTCAGGTCCTTTGACCGTTATTAAATCGTCTGTTTTCTTGCTGTTGAGTTGTTTGAGTTCCTTATATATTTTGGATATTGGCCCCATATCAGATGTGTGGGATGGAAATATTTTCTCTTATTCTATAGGTCATCTTTTCACACAGATTGTTTTCTTTGTTGTGCAGAAGCTTTTAGTTTGATGCAATCCCTTTTGTTTATTTTTGCTTTTTGTTGCCTGTGCTTTTGGGGTCATATGCAAAAAATCATTGCCAACATCAATGTCAAGACTCCCTTCTATGTTTTCCTCTAGTAGTTTTATAGTTTCAGGTCTTATATTTAAGTCTTTAACCCATTTTGAGTTGATGTTTGTATATGATATGAGATAAGGGTTCAGTTTCATTCTTCTGCATGTGGATATCCAGTTTTCCCAATATCGTTTATTGAAGAGACTGTCTTTTTCCCATTGTGCATTCTTGAAACTTTTGTCAAAGATCAATTGACTGCAAATATGTGGATTTGTTTCTCGGTTCTATCTTATTCCATTGGCCTATGTATCTGTTTTTATGTTAATACTGTGCAGTTTTGGTTACAGTAGCTGATATGGTTTGGCTGTGTCCCCACCCAAATTTCGTCTTGAATTGTAGCTCCCATAATCCTCACACATTGTGGGAGGGACCAGATAGGAGGTAATTGAATCATGGGGGCAGGTTTTCCCATGCTGTTCTCATGTTAGTGAATGTCACAAGATCTGGTGGCTTTATAAAAGGTAGTTCCCCTGCACACATTCTCTTGCCTGCCACCACGTAAGACATGCCTTTGCTCCTCCTTTGCCTTCCACCGTGACTGTGAGGCCTCTCCAGCCATGTGGAACTATGAGTCCATTAAACCTCTTTTTCTTTATAAATTAACCAGTCTCCGTTATGTCATTAGCAGTGTGAGAATGGTCTAATACAGTACCTTCATAGTCTATTTTGAAATCAGGTAGTATGATGCCTCCAGGTTTATTCTTTTTGCTCAAGATTGCTTTGACTATTTGGAGTCTTTTGTAGTTCCATATGAATTTTAGGATTGTTTCATAAGTAACCTATTTTAATTGACATAGAGACTCCTTGTTCAAGGAGGTTTCATTCCATGGGTTTCTGAGGCCTGGGAGATATGTAGCACAGGGTCATACTGGACTGCATTGTACTAAGGCCTGGTCTGGGCCTTGACATTTCCCCAGCTTTGCCCTTGACACCCAACTCTGCCCGTCCCCATTGCTACCCTGCTGGTACTTGCCTGAGCACACTGTGCTCTTCCTGTGCACTAGAATTTCCCTCAACCTGCAACATTTCTCCTGCAGCTTGACCTAGACCACATGATTCTTCTGGCCTCAGCTCAGACATCCCCCACCTCCCAAGGGAAACCTTCTCTGAGCTCCCTGACCCTCCTTCCCCTGGCTCCCCCAGACCCCAGTCAGAATTAAGTGTTCCTCCCACTGTACTCCGTAAAGCCCCAAGAATCAGTAGGGCTTAGTGATTAAGGTACTGGCTTTGGAGTCAGAAAGACTTATTCTCATACTGGCTCTGCTTCTTTCTAGCTGTGTGACCATGAGCAATTTCTTTGACCTCTATAAGTCTCTGTAAAATAGAAACTTAATACCAGTAGTACCTACCTCACAGGCTCCTGAATAAAATGATCCATGTAAAGTTCATAGCACAGAGCCCGGAACTTTGTAGGTGCTGGATAAATACTAACTGTTGCTGTTATTATCATCGCCATAGTTTACTTATCCTTGTTTGTGAGTCTATTTTCACTACTGCACTTGCAGACAGGAACTATGTTTACTTTTTTCTTGTGATCTGAGTACATAGCACATAATCTGGCATGCAGTGGGCATGCAGTGAATATTGTGGTATGAATAAAGCTTCCCTTTATGGGAGGCCCTCCATCTGATGTCGTCAGGAGTACTGAGAGGGGAATCATGAGAAGAAACATGGGCTGGAGTCTGAAGGCCTCTGAGCTGTGAAGATGAGCTTAGATCTGCCTCAACTTAGAGGCAGGGAGCTGTCTTCAGGTGTGGCAGCCACATTTCTATGCCCTATGTCCAGCCTTTCTCCCAAGAGTGGTGACACCTGGCAGCCCTTGTCTGCCCACCAAAGAATGTGCTTAGAGTGGGCCACCCAGCCTCTGTCCTGGGGTCACCAGGTGGTGGTGGGTGGGTCTTGGCATGGATCTTGCCACCTGATGTGGTTCGTTTCAGTTGGACACAGGCTCTTATCTGGTCTGCATCTATCCTCTGACTTCAGTCAGGATTTTATCCTTTGCTTCTGCCTGACCCTAATTAGGCAGCATGTGCTCTATTTGGTTTGCACTGAAACCATGAGAATGTTCTGTCCTTGCCAATAATCCTGCATGATCTCTACCAGCACTGAATGTGGGCTTTCCTACCACAGCATCACTTCTACTACCCACAATGCCTGCTCTCCTACCCACAATGCCTACTCTTTTACCCACAATGCCATGCTCTCTACCAAGCATGTACTCTACTAGCCTCACCCATCCTGCAGTCTATTTCCTGATCAGCCCTGTCCAGCTGCCATTGTGTGACTAGTTACAATAACAAGAGAGGATAAACAGGACCATTCAGACATACACAGAACTACCAGAGGTATCAATAAGAATGGGTTATAAAAAACTGATCAATTTGTTTACATAAATGGTTGCTTCTGGGTTAAGGACATTTGTAAATCACTTATTCTCTAGGTAATTTTATAATTTTCCCTTGAATACTTGCTTATTCTATTAATTTTATTAATTGAATTAGCTAGCCCTTCCCATATGAGATATTGCATTGGAAAACTTAGGTGGGAATTATTGCAAAAGCTGTACAGGAAGAGGGAAGTTAATCTATGTACAAGAGAAAATAATATTTGTTGAGCCCTTATTCTGATTCAGGCATCATTCAAGGCTCTGAGGGTACAGCAGTGAATCTCTGTCCTAGTGGAACATACACTCTAATAGGAGACACAAGAAACAAATAAATATATAAAATATACAGTGTGTCATACTGGTGATATGTGTAAGAAAAAAATTTACAATAAAGCAGAAAAGAGGGATGGGAGTTCAGTTTTCTTTATTTTCTTTCTTCCCACCATCTCCCCCACCCCAAGATGGAGTTTCGCTCTTGCTGCCCAGGCTGGAGTGCAATGGTGTGACCTCCACTCACTGCAACCTCTGCCTCCTGGGTTCAAGCGATTCTCCTACCTCAGCCTCCTGAGCAGCTGGCATTACAGGCATGCGCCACCATGCCCAGCTAATTCTGTGTTTTTAGTAGAGACAGGGTTTCTTCATGTTGGTCAGGCTGGTCTTGAACTCCTGATCTCAAGTGATCTGCCCGCCTCAGCCTCCCAAAGTGCTGGGATTACAGGCATGAGCCACCGCGCTTGGCCGTTCCAGTTTTCTTTAGGGAAGCCTTTGGGGAAGGCTTCACTGAAAAGGTGGCATTTGAGCAAACACATGAAGAGATGAAAGGATGAGGCTTGTAGCCATCTGGGGGAAATGCAGAGAAAGCAAGAGGTGCAGAGGGTGCCTGGGATGGAGAAGGAGCAGCAAGGAGGCCATGTAGCCAAAGAGACTGAGTGAACAATGGAGGGGCTGGAGAAGTTAGAGGTAGAATTGGGGAGGAGAAGATTGGGGCAGCTTTGCAGGCTCTTGTAAAAACTTTGGTTTTTACACCAGGTGAATGGGGGCCAATGGAGAGTTTGGGGCCGCGGGTGCATGATCTGACTTATTTCCGAAGGATGACTGTGGCTGCTGCAGGCTGGGGAGGATGGCTGCAGGGGGACCATTCAGGGAAGACAGAATGTTTTGGACCGGGGAGGTGGCAGGAAAGGTGATGAGAAATGGTTGAGTTCTGAATATATTTTGGTAGGTAGAACAAACAGGATTGCTTGATGGATTGGATGTGTCAGAGAAAGAGAGGAGAACAAGATGACTGTTTTAGGCCTCAACAACTGGAAGGGGAAATTTGCTATTTACTGAAAAAGGAAAGACTGTGGGTGGATCAGATTGGAGGGGAAAGAAAGGAATTCCATTTTGGACCTGTTAATTTGAGAATCACTATTACATAGCCAAGTGGAAAAGTAAAGCAGTCAGCTGGATGCATGAGGATGGAGTTCAGCGGAATGAGTTCACACTAGAGATAAAAGCTGGAAGACAGGCCAGACGTGGTGGCTCACGCCTATAATCTCAGTCTTGTGGGAGGCCGAGGTGGGCAGATCACTTGAGGTCAGGAGTTGGAGACGAGCCTGGGCAGCATGCCCATCTCTACAAAAGAAAAATATAAAAATTAGCTAGGTATGGTAGCATGCACTTGTAATCCCAGCTACTTGGGGAGCTTGAGGTGGGAGGATCACTTGAGCCTGGAAGGTCGAGGCTGCAGTGAGCCACTTTTGTGGCACTGCATGCAGCCTAGGTGACAAAGTGAGAGTCTGTCAAAAAACAAAAACCTAAAAGACATCAGCATAGAGATGGTATTTAAAATCATGACACCACATGATATCATCAAGGGAATGAAGAAAAAGAGTGGAGAAGAAGCCCCAGGACTGAGGGATGGGGCACCCCAATACTTAAAAGACAGAAAGGTGAAGATGAGCTAGCAAAGGAGACTACGAATGAGAAGGCAGTAAGTTAGGAAGAAAAACAGAGGAGACTTGTGTCTTGGAAAGCAAATGGGAAAAGTAATTTAGTATGCCAAAGGAGAAGGCCCGAGAATTGAGAGGCCAGGCCAGGGTTTTGCAAGGAACAATTGATTCTCTGTGAATACTGAAGCCACACAGAATTTTGACAGGAATAGCGTTGACGAGAAGGACAACTGTGAGCCAGGGACCGAAATATTCAAGGAATGGGGGCCGAAACAAGGAGGAACAGCAGACACATTAGATACTTCATTTCACTGAATCTGAGCCACAGTCCTGTGGGGTACTACAATCATCCCATGTCACAGATAAGGCACAGGGGAGGTTAAATACCATATCCAAGGTGCATGAGTGGCAAAAGCAAGATGTGAGTCCATGCTCTTGGTGGTCTCCTGCCTCACATGCAGGAGGCCACCTGCTCTCCTTTCTCCAAGCTGGAGCTTTCCAGCCCTGACAATGTATGTCTTGAGGGTATCTTTCCAATTCACTGTATTGGGGTCCAGTGCAGTGGTATACCTTCTCATGTTGCATAAATGCATAGGTTTGGATTCTGGATAAACCAGAGTTTATTTTATGTACAAATAAATGTAGAAAGTGCCAGCAAGGAAACTCATATAATCAGACACTCCCATCAGTGCTATTTCAAAATAATTTTTGCTTATTTTGATAATTTTGATGTACTGCAAGAATCTGAAATGCCATCTGGACCATCAAAGAGAGTTTTAAATATAATCTGGTAGAATTTGTGTGATGAGCGCATTCTGATACACTGATAATTGCACATTTGTATCTACTATCTATTGTAATCCTCAGTTAACCAGATTATTAATTGAACCAAAACTCATTCTGGATAAACAATCCACTGTGCTTGTGCAGGCCCTTTTCATCCCATTAGAGTCATCCTGTCTGAGTAGTCAAGCACATTGTAACCAAGAAAAAAAAAGTGTCGGCATTTATTTAACTTCTAGTTTTTTAGAGATGGAATCTTGCTGTGTCACCCAGGCTGGAGTTCAGTGGTACAGTCATAGCTCACTGCAGCCTTGAACTCCTGGGCTCAAGCAATCCTCTCACTTCAGCCTCCTGAGTAGCTGAGACTACAGGCACGTGGCACCACACGCAGTTAATTTTTTAAAAATTTTTTGTAGAGATAGGGTCTTGATCTGTTGCCTAGGCTGGTCTCAAACTCCTAGACTCAAGTGATCCTCCTATTTTGGCCTCCCAAAGTGCTGGGATTACAGGCGTGGGCCACCATGCCTGGCTTGGCATTGATTTTTTTCTTTTCTTTTCTTTCTTTCTTTCTGTTTTTTTTTTAGACAGAGTCTTGCTCTGTTGCCTAGGCTGGAGTGCAATGACACGATCTCAGCTCACTGCAACCTCTGCCCAGGTTCAGGCAATTCTCCTGCCTCAGCCTCCCAAGTAGCTGGGATTACAGGCCTGTGCCACCACGCTCATCTAATTTTTGTATTTTTAGTAGCGACAGGGTTTCGCCATGTTGACCAGGCTGGTCTCGAACTCCTGACTTCAAGTGATCCACCCACCTCAGCTTCCCAGAGTGCTGGGATTACAGGCGTGAGCCACTGCGCCCAGCTAGCATTTGTTTTTTCGAAGTATCAGATGGCAGTGGCAGTGAGCCCCCAACCTTGGGAACTCCTGCTGGTGGTGCTTGGTCCCATGCCCTGGAATGAGCTGAACAAACCTTAAGGCTGATTACAGGTCAGAAGGGAGGTGACCACAGCAGAAGCAGACCTGCCAGTGACCCAGAGCTATGGTTGCCCAGAGCACCAGGGCCTCCTGTGAGAAGCTGATGAAGATACCAGGGCTGGCCTGAAGTGTTCCATCTGCCCTGACAAGACATGGCCCCAGGGACCACAGACAGACTGTGGGAAATGCCCACACACACGTGCCCTCCCAGCTGGTGTCCATCCATCAGGAAACGAGGTAGGAGAACAAAGATTATTCGTTTATTATCTGTCTCTGATAAGAGAGAGAAAACAACGTGGGCTAAGTCAAAGTTCCTGAAAGGAAGCATTCATGACTTGACCCAGGCCTTGACCTGTAAATGTGGCCAGCTCTTGGCTAAGCATTGAGGGCCAGAAGGGAAGGGGAAAAACACCAGGATGGGCACAGTCCTACTTTTGAATAGTTTACAGCCTTGTTTTCGTGATTCTTTCTCTTGGTTCCCAAAAACTAGAGAAAAAAATATATGTCAAAGAAGGCCTCCTGGAGTGCAGTGTTTGAGAACTGAGTAGATGGGGTAGAGGAGGGAGATAGTGCTCTTCCTCTCTTCCTGCTTGCCTGCCTTCCTTCTTTCCAAATATTTGACAAACGTTGTCCTCAAGTCAAGGTCTCCATCCTCATGCTGTGTATGTACTATTGGGGGAGACATGCAGACAACCTAACAAGCAACGTAGCCACAGCCTGGGACAGGCTATAAGAGGAAGACCTCCTTAGAACTGGATCAGAGTTGAGTAGGAAAAAAAAGAAAAAGTGAATGCCAAGCCAGGTATGGTGGTCCACACCTGTAATCCCGGCACTTTGGGAGGCCAAGATAGGAGAATTGCTTGAGTCTAGGAGTTCGAGATCAGCCTGGGCAACATACTCAACTCGATTAGAGTTGAGTAGAGTTGATCAGCCCGGTTCCTGGAAGTCTGTGGGCCCCCAGGTGGAAGAGTCCACACTTGGGAGCTCCAGAACCTCAACCAGCACACTGTCTTAGTCCATTTGTGTTGCTTTAACAGAATACCCTAGACTGGGAAGTTTATAATGAACAGAAATGGGTTGGCTTGCAGTTCTGGAGCTGGAAAGTCCAAGGTTGTATGGCCGGCATCTGGCAAAGGCCTTCTTGTTGCGTTATCCCATGATGGAAGAGCAAAGAGAGGGTAACAGAGAGCAAGAGATCAAACTCACAACCTCAGGCCCTTTTATGATCAGCATTAACCCACTGAGAGTGGAGCCTCGATGACCTAAACACTTCCCTTTCGGCCCCACCTCCCAACACTGGTGCTTTGGGGACCAAGTTTCCAACATCTGTTTTTCCAGGGACCTATTCAAACCATGACAATAGCTATGACCTTTCTGCCTTGATTAGAAATCAGAAATGAGCCAGGACTCAGGGCCTGCCTGCCCTCTCTTTCCAGGAGTCCGCTGCCCTTGGGGCCATAAGCATAACCAGTCAGGCAGATGGCCCGAGTCTGTCTGTTCTTGATAACTGGTTCTTGTCAAATACAAGTGGAAATGCAATTCCAGCTGTAGGAGGGCAAAGGTGTGATTAGATGAGAAATCTCCCAAGGTGCCCAATGGAAGACCCAATGCACAGGAAGCAGTACTCAGCAAACTCGGGGCTTGGCACTGTAGATGTCAATCACAGCCTCTCCTTAGAAAGGCAAACTCTTAGAACTCTAAGGCACATGTCTAGTACTTTATCTCTATTAGGTTATTTATTCCTCACAAAAGTCCTATGAGGGTGGTACTGTTAGTCTCATATTTTATAGATGAAGAAATTGAGACACAGAAGAGGTTAAATAATTTGCTTAAGGTTAGAATAATGACCCAAAACTGCTGGGGTTTAAATTCCCCCTGTATCCCTTTCAGACGGGTGTCCTTGGGTGAGTGACGGGGCTGAGATCTGAACCCAGATAACCTGACTCCAGACTTGGTATTCTTAATAACTGTGTGTGTGTGTGCGCATATGGAGGGGGCTGTGGGTCAAGCCTCTGCTTTTGAGGAGCTTAAAGCTTAACAGAAAATACAAAGATTTACTGATTAGGAACTCAATTCAGGCCTTCAGGCTACAGCAAAATAAAAATATACCCAATTTAGAAAGAGAAATTACTTTTCTTGTGAAGAAAGTGGAAGAGAGATATATTCAAGTGTATTACCAGCCTACGGTAAATACCTAGACGTTGATGGAACAACCTGGCACTTTAGATAAATTCACCTGCTTTGGTGTCCTCAAAACCATTTCTGCAAAGTTAATGGAGTCTTTCTGTTGCACCTGTCCTAATTCCCTTTTGCCTTTGTGAATAAACTCATCTAGAAGACCCAAAAGCACAAAGAGAGAACTGACTTTTCATGAACAATTACGTGTAATAATTTGGGGTATCTGGTATGTGCTGAGCTCACAGCTAAGAGTTCATGAATGACTGTCCCTGTGAGGTCAGGGCCTGTGAAAACAGAAAGGGCACGTAGCCAGGGCCTTGAAAGATGAGTACGTATATTTTGGGTGATTTTTTATTCTTGTGTTTGGGTAGATGGAAATGTTAATATTTTTTTCTAATTAAAAATTTAATACCCATGCCTGTAATCCCAGCACTTTGGGAGGCCAAGGCAGGTGGATCACCTGAGGTCGGGAGTTCAAGACCAGCCTGGTCAATATGGTGAAACCCCGTCTCTACTAAAAATACAAAAATTAGCCATGCGTGGTGGTGGGTGCCTGTAATCCCAGCTGTTCGGGAGGCTGAGGCAGGAGAATTGCTTGAACCTGGGAGGTGCAGGTTGCAGTGAGCTGAGATTGATTGCACCACTGCACTCCAGCCTGGGCAACAAGAATGATACTCCATTTCAAAAAAAAAAAAACACACAAGAAAAGAAAAGAAAAAAAGAAATTTAATACCTTCCCCCCGCCACTAATAATTTGTTGTGAAAAAATATTAAATATTCTTTTTTAATATGTACCCAAAAGAATTAAAAGCAGAGACTCAAACAGATATTGTCACACCCATGTTCCTAATATTCACATTAGCCAAAAGCAGGAAATGACCCAAGTGTCCATGGATGGATAAATGGATAAACAAAATGTGGTCTATACATACAATAGAATGTTATTCAGCCATAAATGGAACAAACTTCTGATCCATGCTATAACATGGATCAACCTTAAAAACATCATGCTAAATGGAAGAACCCAGACACAGGAGGACCAACATTACATGAGCCCACTTAGATGAGGTACACAGAATTAGCAAATTTATAGACAGACAGTAGAATAGAGGCTGCCGGGGGTGGAGGTGAGGGAACAGGGAGTTATTGTTTATAGGCACAGAGACTCTGTTTGGGAGAATGAAAAAGTTCTGGAGCTAGCTGGTGGTGATTGTACATATTGTGCATGTACTTACTGCTACTGAACTGTACACTTTAAAATTGTGAAAATGGTACATTTTATGTATATTTTACTGCACTAAAAATAATAAGAAAACAAACAACCAAAAAATATGTATGGTGGGAGAAAAGATTCTATCCGCAGTATCTACAAAAGCTATGAAATGGGAATCAGTGTGACAAGATTTGTGCAGAATTCGTATGAAATAATTACAAGATTCTACTAAGGCTCATTTTTAAAAGGTTTCTATAAATGGAGAGAGAGAGAGAGAGAGAGAGAGAGAGAGAGAGAGAGAGAGGGAGAGAGAGGGAGACACTGTGTTCCTGGTGGAAAAACTCAGTTTGGTAAGGATGTCATTTCTCCACAAATGAATCTCTAAATATAAGGCAACCCCAATCACAATCCAAATATCTTTTCTGGAACTTAACCAAATGATTCTAAAGCTCATCAGGAAAATTGAACATGAAATAAGCAAGGGCAGCTTTAAAAAGAAAAAGGGAAAAGGAGGAGGAAAAGAAGAGGGGTGAGGGAAGAGCCTTCACAAACATTAAGGAAAGGAGAACTTGGCTGGACATGGTGACTCACACCTGGAATCTCAACACTTTTAGAGGCCCAGAAAGGAGGATCATGTGAGCCCAGGAGTTCAGGACCAGCCTGGGAAATATAACAAGACCCCATCTCTACAAAACATCAAAAAAAGTACCAGGTTTGGTGGTGCACACCTGTGGTGCCAGCTACTTGCGAAGCTAAGGTGAGAGAATCACATGAGCCTGGGAGGGCAAAGTTGCAGTGAGCCATAATTGCACCACTGCATTCTACCCTGGGCAACAGAGTGAGACCCTGACTCAGAAAAAGAAAAGAAAAAAAAAACAGTCTGATTTTGGTACCAGCCCCAGGATAGACAATGGATCAGTGAAACAAAATATAAAATCCAGAAACAGATATAAGAATTTTGTCTCTGATAAGTGACATTTTAGGAGAGTGGAGAAAGAATGGACTGTTCAAAAATGGTGCTGAAGACCCTAAACATGTGGCAAAATTATAGAGAACTAAAGACACACACATACGCTAGCACAAGTCAACCAGGGGAAAACAAAAAGGTCGTTGGATTATATCAATGTCAATATCCTGGTAGTGATATCATGCTGTAGTTTTGCCAAATGTTCCCATTAGGGAAAACTGGGTAAACTGTAAACAGAATCTTTCTATATTATTTCTTACAACTCTTGTCAGTCTGCAATTATCTCAATAGAAATTTCAGTTTAAAATAGTGATAAGAAAAATAGACTATTTTTAATATGTTAGGTGCCTGCAATTAACAAGGAATTAAATATTACATTGTTTTTGAAAAGTACAGCCATAAGTGAATACTGGCATATTCCTAGAATAAGGAAGAAAGGACTTCAGTTTCTGTGACCCCAAAAGCCAAGAGCCACAATAAAAGAAATTTATTTGCCTAAATGAAAATTAAACTTTAACATAGCAACAAAACAATTATACACAAATAAAAGACAAACACAAATTGGGGAAAATATTTGCAACATATATAGAAGACAAAGAGTTAACTTTCTTAAAGATACATAAAGAGATCTTACCAACCAATGAGAAAAACCATAAATACCCTAATAGGAAACTGGGCTAAAAACAAGTAGGCAATTCACAGAAGAAGAAATACAAAAGCCAGTAAACACGTGAAAAATGTAGGCAATGATGCAGAAACTGCTGGAGAAAGAACGTGCAAATTCTGGAAGAAATATAGTGTAAGGAAGCTGAGAGATGATGTTTTATTTGCTGATAACAATGAACTCTGCATCTAGCAAATACTAGATGCTTTACTAATGTTTGTGGAATGAATGAATAAGTGGAAATGAAGAACACAAATGGCTTGTCAAGGAGAAGGAAAATTCTAGATGCGGGTAGGAGAGAAAAGAAGGGCACAAAACAATTATTAAGGAAGAGAAATGCAAGTTAGATGAACTCAGTAAAACTAGAAATTATGTCATCAGAAGAAAACTCCTTTGTCTCAACTCCCAGAAGCCTCCTGTGAAAAGACACTCAGACAGCAGAGCCTCTGAGATACGGTTCAGGGTTTAAATCATTCTCTTCAGTGCCTTCTGTCTGCATCTGCAGCTGCTCATTCCTCTTTCTTTTGCCCAATGGATAACAATGACTTCGCCCTTTTCTAGCCACATGCTTGAGCCACCAAGTTAGACCTCACTGAGCATAAGGGTGTGACTGACACAAAACTCGTTGGGGGCAGGATGAACTTGAACTGTGGTGTGTGCCGGGTGCTTCACACTTGCTAACTGAGTTGGCAGTTCCATCTAACTTCACGTTTCTACTTTTTTTTTTTTTTGGAATCTTGCTCTGGCTCTGTAGCCCAGGCCAGAATTCAGTGGTGCGATCTTGGCTCACTGCAGCCTCCACTTCTTGGGTTCAAGCGATTCTCCTGCCACAGCCTCCCAAGTAGCTGGGAGTACAGGCAGGCGCCACCATGCCCAGCTAATTTTTGTATTTTTTTTTTAGTAGAGATGGGGTTTCACCATGTTGGCCAGGCTGGTCTCAAACTTCTGACCTCAAGTGATCCTCCTGCCTCAGCCTCCCAAAGTGCTGGGATTTCTGGCATGAGCCACTGTGCTGAGCCCACATTTCTACTTTTAAAAGTTATTTACCAAAGACCCTGGCATTTGGGGTAGCAGCCTGGAGTTCATGGGAGGTATGTGTCTTCAGTCTCTGTTCCCTGTGTGGAAAAATAGATCCTAATGAATCAGCCCATTCTTTCCCCATGCCTAGCTAAAATGCCATTGCATTACAATATTTTGAACTTATCCTCTGGCAGTTCAGTTATTATACCAATCCCATGTGTGCCACAAATGTCACAACGCTTTAAAGAATGGATCTATACTGGCTTTGGGCAAAGGAAAGTTACAACTTCTTTCTGACACTAACAATACTAAAATTAAACATTTGTAAGGAAAGGCCCCAAAAGAACCCCCTCAAAGAACCGTTTCTTACAGAACAGTGATTCATTTATCTATGCCCAGAAGGTGCCTCCAAAAAAAGAATGAGGTTTGAGTTGTATCTCTTTAAAGACTCTTTTAAAGAAATGGAAGGAAGGAGGAAGGGAAGAAAGACTAGAAAAGGAGAGAATGGAGAAGAAAGAAGAAAAACTAAATTTTCTATTGGGGTTGGTTCCCTAGAGCTACTTTCATAGCAAATGTGAGGTGTTTGCCAAACATCTCTCAGAAATTGTAGGTAATGCAACATACCTAGTGATACCGTAGTACCATAGGAAATTTCATGACTTTGTAGGAAAGAGCTACAGACTGAAAGAACACATATTGTAAATAACACATTTATTTCAAGTCTTTATGATTTCTGTCATTTTGTATCCCTGGGCCGTGCTTTATTCTTGACACTTAAGTAAAACCATAAAAGGTGAGAGAGCCACTAATCTTTTGTAGGTCTTTGACTTTCAAATGGGGTTTCTGGAAGCACGAGGGTCCCACAAAGAAGCCTGTATTAGTTTGTTTTCACACTGCTTGTTCAGTTCACAGTGTATTCGTTCATTTCACACTGTTCATTTCACATGCCCATTACCCATGGGTAATTTATACATAAAAAAGGGTTTAATGGACTTATAGTTCCTCGTGGCTGGGGAGGCCTCACAATCATGGTGGAAGACAAAGAGGAGCAAGTCACATCCTACATGGATGGCAGCAGGCAGAGAGTTTGTGCAGGGAAACTCCCGTTTTTAAAACCATCAAATCTTGTGAGACTTATTCACTATCACGAGAACAGCAAGAGGAAAGACCCACTCTCGTGATTAAATTACCTCCCGCTGGGTCCTTCCCACAACACATGGGAATTCAAGATGAGATTTAGGTGGGGACACAGCTAAACCATATCAGGGCCCAAGAAGCTGCCATGGAGAGATGGAGGGTGCTGATCAGGGTGGGGTTGGGACCCACCCTAGGCCAAGAAGAATAGCTCATCCTCTTCTTTTTACACCAACTGCCACCTCTCCAGAGGGGCCTTGCATATCTCTCTGCTGCAGCAAGAATTTGAAAAGGCAGGCAGATTCACTTATACCTGACCCAGAAGTCCATCAAAATAAAGATATCATTGTCAGCATCCCTTAAAATGTCTTACAGCCAGATTTTCTCACATTAAAGAAAAGTTGCAAAGGCACCTTTCATCGATTACATGCCCTGTGTTGGTAACATTCTACTTAATTGAACCATTTCTTCTCAGTCTGAGGGAGGGCAATTTAGTTCAAGAGAGAACATAATTATATCTGCTTGCTTTTAAGGAGTAGTTTCACAATTTTAGAAGTTAAGCACTAGAATTGGGACACCTCTTCGAGATAAGTAAATCACATTGTTTTTCACCTTAAATGGGGGTAAAATCAGAAATAATGACAGCATTTACTGCTTCTAGTATTCATTCCAACCATCATCATGGCTGATGGTGAGGAGGGAAAGCTTGTGAAAGCAGAAAACACAGCACTAAATGCCCACATGATGCAGTAACTCTCTCAGGGAAATGAAATGCTTTAAATTCCTTTTCAGAAGCTGATGCAGTCTAATTCCCATGCAGCTGATTTTTGTTACTTCTGAGTGCAGGAACTACTGTGATTTGTAGTAATACAGATGACTTAAAGAATCGCCATTTGTCGTACCCTAGTTTTCAACTTGTACAGTTAGAATAGCTGTAACTTATTTTTCACTTATAAACGACTTGTTGCTGAAGAGTCTAGAAACATCTCCATAGTTCAGAAGTTACTTGGAAAACAGTTTAATCTGTGCTACACTCATAATCTTTATTCAAAGATGCTTACTGTTATGGAAATGAGAGAGGAGTCATCATCCTAAAAATATCGAATTCCAAAAATATCCTTAACTTTGGGAAGAACTGGTAATCTCTGTATTGATAGCAGTAACTGCTGCAAAATGATAGCTCAGGCATAGAGTGGAAATACGCTCCCTTTGGCTTACCTGGCAACTTTTAATATGCTTTAAATCAGCCTGTAACGTATTTTTTAGTTGAGAAGTGTTACAGATAGAAATTTTCCTTGGGTTGCCAGGCGCAGTGGCTCACACCTGTAATCTCCAGCACTTTAGGGTGCTGAGGTAGGCGGATCACCTGAGGTCAGGAGTTCAAGACCAGCCTGGCCAACATGGAGAAGCCCTGCCTGTACTAAAAATACAAAAATTAGCCAGGTGTGTTGGCGGACACCTGTAATTCCAGCTACTTCGGAGGCTGAGGCAGGAGAATCACTTGAACCCAGGAGGTGAAGGTTGCAGTGAGCCAAGATCGTACCACTGCATTCCCGTCTGGGCAACAGAGCAAGACTTCATCTCAAAAAAAAAAAAAAGAAATTTTCTTTGGGTAGACCATGGATCTACCTGCCTGGCCTGTGGGAGGAGAGCTGCAGAGGCAGGGTGAGTCCTCCCCAGAATCCTGGGATGATGGCATGAGCAGAATGAGCTCCAATTCATGCTCTGCACACCCAAATCACAGAATATTGGCCTTGGACGGTCCTTAGAGCTCATCTGAGACACCCTACCCTCATTTTACGAAAGGGACAACCAGAAAAGGTTGTGGGCATGACACAGTTATTAACTGGGTCTGCACCCAGGCCCTAACTAGCTAGCTACATTACTTTGAGCAAGTTACTTAACCTCTGTGTACTTCAGATTTCTCAAGTGTAAAAGGGGGATGAATGGTTCCCACCTCTCAAGATTGGCATGAGGATTGTGGGAAGCACCAAACTCAGTGCTTGGCTCTGGAAAGCGCTCTGTGTGCACAAACTGTCATCGTGACTGTCCTCCTCATTCATGGCACAATTCTGACAGTCAAACAGCTTTGTGCTTAGGGACTTAAAGAGGTGTAGCCTTCGTACTACACTCATGAACCAATAGTCCAGGAGCAAAGGAAGAACTTCCCAAAGGCAATCTGTTTTCGTTGTTTTTTGTTACCACTAGGTAACACAGATATAAAGAGTGCAGTTATCCTGAAAGCATAACATGTATTGAATTACTTAATTGCCAGTCCTCCTTTGGTCTATTAAATCAGAGGATAACCCTGTCTTGAATGGAAAACTCCAGAACAGTTGTTCTCCAGCTGTAGGGTAATCATTGTTATAAATGCAGAGAACTGGACTCAATCCCAGACAGGCTGATTTGAAGGTAAGGCTCAGGAATCTGCATTTAAACAAGCTCCTCAGATGGTTTTGTTACCAATGGTTAAGGTGCCACACTAGAAAACACTGCCTAGAACACTGGGGATCCAGGCCTGCTCATTCACCAAGGCAGTTCACCAAGCTAGCAAATACCCCTGCCGAAAGCCAGTTCGGAAGTGACTGCCTCTGGACCTCTCCATGTGCCTCCTCCCTCTCCACACAGCTCCTAGCACACATATCCCAAGGTACTTACTTGTCCCAGTCTCTCCTTACCTTAAGTTTCTCTAAGGGACTCTCATCACCACTCTGGCACTCCCAAAAGTTAGGTTTTTTTAAATTTCTAATACTCTGTAGTTTCTTTCTCTGCTGGGTACAAGAATTTAACTAAGAGGAGTTTTACCCATATAATTGTCAATCAAGAAAAATGATGAGACAAGTCTCAATCATTTTATATTATATTTTATTTATTTATTTATTTTGAGAAGGAGTCTTGCTTTGTTGCCAGGCTGGAGTGCAGTGGCACAATTTCAGCTCACTGCAACCTCCACCTCCTGGGTTCAAGAAATTCTCTTGCCTCAGCCTCCCTAGTACCTGGGACTACAGGCATGCGTCAACATACCCAGCTAATTTTTGCATTTTCATAGAGATGGGTTTCAGCATGTTGGCCAGGATGGTCTTCATCTCTTTACCTTGTCGCCTCAGCCTCCCAAAGTGCTGGGGTTATAGGCACGAGCCACTGCACCCAGCCTATTTATTTAGTTAGTTATTTAGAGATAGAGTCTCATTCTGTTGCCCAGGCCAGAGTGCAGTGGCGCAATCTTGGCTCACTGCAACCTCCACCTCCTGAGTTCAAGCGATTCTCCTGCCTCAGCCTCCCAAGTAGCTGGGATTACAGGCAGTCACCACCATGCCTGGCTAATTTTTCTATTTTTAGTAGAAATGGGGTTTCTTCATGTTGGCCAGGCTGGTCTCCAATTCCTGACCTCAGATGATCCACCCGCCTCAGCCTCCCAAAGTGCTGGGATTACAGGCCGTCGCCACCACGCCCAGCCTCAATCATTTTAGGAGATTTATTTGCCAAAGTTAAGGATGCATGCCGGAGAGACAGGTCTATACCTTTCTCTGAAGATGATTTCAAGGGCTCCAAATCTAAAGGGGAAATTGTATATTGAAA
The DNA here is from genome assembly GCA_963573385.1 of Cacajao melanocephalus. Lineage (NCBI taxonomy): Eukaryota > Metazoa > Chordata > Mammalia > Primates > Pitheciidae > Cacajao > Cacajao melanocephalus. Next base: position 40,641 of record CAUYLG010031116.1, on the reverse strand, counting down.
AATATACAATTTTCATGAAAGAGGGGGTAGGGAAAAATAGACATTCCTGCCTTTGTCTGGCTTAGTGAATCTGCATGTTTTACATAAGATGACATAAACAAATGGGGCCAAATCTGCATTTTATGTAAGATAACACAGACAAAATGGTGCAGGGGAACAATCAGATATGCATTTGTGTCCTGTGAATGGGGTTGACTGCACCTGTAAAGATAAGCTATCAATTTGCATTGCAGTGATGACATTTTAACAGCTCACTAGGAATTTCCCTTTGGGCAGAACATGGGAGAGGCGTGTAGCTTTTCATCTTGTAGCCGTGTCTTACTTAGGAACCAAAAGGTGGAGTCAGGTTTGCCTGACCCAGTGCCCAGCTTGACTTTTCCCTTTGGCTAAATGAGTTTGGGGTCCCAAACTTTAATTTCCTTTCACGTGATCTCCTGGTAAATACCGGTTCACTTGCCTAATCAAGTCACCAATCCCTCCAGCTCATTTCCAGGTAGGTGAGGGAGGGGACAGGCCTACTGAGCCCCTTTTGGGGCAGCTCTTCTCTGTAGGGCTGAGGCTGTGCTAAGCCACCCAGATGTATTCTGCAAGCAGGAGCCACAAGGCACATGGGTAGACTGTGAAGGAAAACTCACAGAGGCCAGAGGAGGCCAGTTGCACATCCTATTGTTCCTTCTTGGTAATTTTCCGGTGGTAATTATGAAGGAAAAACAATGCCAAAGGAGAGATTTTCATAATTCATAACAACACTGCTTTTTTGATTTGTATAAGGCAAATAATGATTGTGAACCCCGAAAATCTGAGACATGTCTCAGTTAATTTATAAAGTTTATTTCGCAAAGGTTAAGGACATGCGCCCGTGATGCAGCCTCAGGAAGTCCTGGCGACATGTGCCTGAGATAGGTCACAGATGGGTGAGAGACAAATGGTTTGCATTCTTTTGAGCTTCTGGTTAACCTCTCCTCCAGAGGAAGCAATCAGATATGCATCTGTCTCAGTGAGCAGAGGGGTGACTTCTAACAGAATGAGGCAGGTTTGCCCTAAGTAGTTCTCAGCTTGACTTTTCCCTTTTAGCTTAGTGATTTGGGGACCCCAAGATTTATTTTCCTTTCACATGATGCATGCCAGCATGGAGCAATGTGAAATTTCACAGAGAGAAAGCTAAGTTCTGTCTACTGGCATCATTCTATCTTGCAGAACTCAGTGGGCAGTGTTCTTGATGGAAAAAGATTTATTTTTAAAAGTTATAGCAGGGGCCAGGCGCAGTGTCTCACAGGTGTAATCCCACCATTTTGGGAGGCCAAGGAGAGCAGATCACCTGAAGTCAGGAGTTCCAGACCAGCCTGGCCAACATAATGAAACCCTGTCTCTACTAAAAATACAAAAATTAGCCAGGCGTGTTGGCAGGTGCCTGTAATCCCAGCTACACATGAGGCTGAGGCAGGAAAATCACTTGAACCTGGGAGGTAGAGGTTGCAGTGAGCCTCTGCCCTCTATCCTGGGTGATGGAGCCAGACTCTGTCTTAAAAAAAAAAAAAAAAAGTTACAGAAGGGCTTGGAAAAGGATTTTGAGTCACCAGCTTTTACCCTTGCCTTAGATTTATAGGTGTACAGGGGTTCCTTTTAGTGTGCGGTGACTGGAAATTGTTAATTTCCTACAGAGCATGTAAGCCTTTGGTGAACAACTATAGCTTCCAATTATAGGATTCAAACCATGGCTTGTAAATTTAAATCCTATACAGTGTTAACATGAGCATGTTCTGGTGTTATTGTATTGTCTGAGTGGAAACTTAACCATAAAACACTTCAGTATAATGTGTTATGCTGGTTTTATTGTATTGTTCTGGTGGTATTATATTATCTGAGTTGTTGCTTACCATAAAACACTTCAGCACAAAGTGTTACAAGTATATGGGTTTGCATAAGTTCACTTCAATTTACACCTGAGAGGCATTTGGCCATTTAAGTGTCTATTCTGGAATCCATTCTAAACAGGTTACTATTAAGCACGATCAACGTTGTAATCAGAATCTACACCACAGAGTGAATTGGCTAGGGTTAAAAATACTAGGAATAATTTTCAATCAGAGAAATGAGTGTTGTGAAAGAGAGAAGATCGCGTGAAGATTGTGCCAAGCAGATTGTGTGAAAACCACTGCCCTTGCATGAATGAAATGAGGCAGTAAATTCACCCAGCAAGCCTGCCCCCTTCCAAGCCTCACTCAAGGCCTAGAGCTTCATTGTTTCTATGTCACTTAGAAATCAATAATAAACGAGAAATGGCCAAAGTAAGTGAGCAGATGCTGAAGAGAATATCCAAATGACCATGAAACCTATGAAAAGATGCTCAACTTGATTAGACATCAAGGAAATGTGAATGAAAACCACTGTGTATCCATCAGAATGGTTACAATGAATATCAGCAAGAATATGAAGAATATACTGGGTGTGGTTGCTCATGCCTGTAGTCCCAGCTACCTGGGAGGCTGAGGCAGTAGGATCGCCTGAGCCCAGGAGTTAGAGGCTGCAGTGAGCTAGGATTGCACCACTACACTCCAGCCTGGGTGATGGAGTGAGACCCTACCTCTAAAAATTCAAAAAGAATATGAATATGAACTGCAGCTCAAACATTGATGATGGGAGGGTAAATCTGTACATCCACTTTGCTGAACGTAATCATATGATATGAGTCATCAATTTCATTCATATGTATCCGAGAGAAATATGTATGTATGGTCACCAAAATGTTATTGAACTGAACTGGGGTCCACTTGCCTGGTGCAGTAAGGCCACACATCCACACCAAGGTTTGAGAGGGGGAGAAAGGAGGGTGTTTATTGGCAGGGCACTAAACAAGGAGAATCAGGAAGCTCATGCTTAAGACCCAAACTTCCCAATGGCTTGCAAGCAAGGGAAAATTTCAGGAGCGGTTACAAGCAGAATTGAAAGGCAATACATGAAGATTATACATTGGTTTGGCCTAAAAGGCTCACAGATCATAGGTAGTGTATTAGTCTGTTTTCATACTGCTATAAAGAAATACCTGAAACTGGGTAATTTATAAAGAAAAGATGTTTAATTGACTCACAGTTCTGTATGGCTGAGGAGGCCTCAGGGAACTTATAATTATGGCAGAAGGGGAAGCAGGCACATCTTACATGGCAGCAGGCAAGAGAAAGCACGAAGAGGGAAGAGCCCCTTACAAAACCATCAGATCTCATGAGAAATCTTCACTACCATGAAAACAGCATGGGGGAAACTGCCCCCATGATCCAGCCACCTCCCACTAGGTCCCTTCCTTGGGTATTATAATACGAGGTGAGATTTGGATGGGGACACAGAGCCAAACCATATCAGGTAGATTCAAAGATTTTCTGATTTGCAATTAGTTAACAAAAAGAAGCTTTGTTTAAAAATTAGGGGTCAGGCTGGGCGTGGTGGCTCACACCTGTAATCCCAGCAGTTTGGGAGGCCAAGGCAGGCAGATTGCTTGAGCCCAGAAGTTTGAGACCAGTCTAAGCAACATAGTGAGACTGCATCTCTACAAAAAAAAAAAAAAAAAAAAAATTAGTTTTATTTGGTATTGTACACCTGTAGTCCCAGCCACATGGGAGGCTGAGGCAAGAGGATTGCTTGAGCCTAGTAGGTCAAGGCTGCAGTGAGCTGTGGTCATGCCATTGTACTCCAGGCTGGTCAACAGAGCAAGACTCTGACTCAAAAGAATAAAATAAATAATAAAATAAAAATTTGGGGTCAGCAGAAAAGAATGTTAGCTCTTGCTAATGGGAATGACCTCCTCCAGGCTGCTCAGGAAGAACTTTTGAACAAAGAATAGTCAGAGTTTAGTCCTCAGTTCCCCCTTATCTGAGATCTACATGCCCCTGGATCCATTTGGTGTGAGTCCAGGTTTCTGAAAAACAACTCAGGACATACATTAAGATGTCATCTTTAATTTCAAACATCTTGTCACTTTAGCTTCCTTAGCTATTGTTTTAAGCTACTACTACCTTCTTGGGTATCACGTTGTTCATTTACTTCTCAAGGGTACCTAGGTACCTGGAATTTCCCCTGAAGGAACTCAAGATTTTCTTTAATTTTCATGCTTGTGGCTTTGGGAGTGGGCCAGCAGGCTCCTAGGAGGGGTCCCTGCTTCATCGGAAAAAAACATGTATAAAAAAGTTTGTGGAAACACTATTTTTATAGCCCAATTTAGGAAGCAGCCAAATATTTATCAACAGTAGAATGTGTCTTCCTCCTACCCGTGCCCTCAGTTGGAGGCTGTTAATTAAAATCAAACAGGTTCAGCAGCCTGCTTGATTTACAGGTTGAACTTCCATTAAATCCCACATCCCTTGCAGGCCTCCTCTTGAAGCTCCTTTAAGTCCCTCACACTGAATTTTCAATGGAGAATGGAGCAGGGAGCTGAAGGAAAAAGGAAAGATAAGAGGGAAAGAGGTGCCTGTTGAAAAAACTGAAAAGTCCCAGACAGAAGATATTTCATTATCCATCGCTATGTAGCAAACCTCCCCAGATGAGTGGGTTAACCAACCATGGATGTTTCTCACAACTCTGTGAACTTCTTGGGCTCAGCTGGCAGTTCTTTGGCTCCACTCAGTGTCAACTGCTAACTCCTGTGACTGAATCCAGCTGTAGCTTTTACTGGGCTCTACTCAGTAGCTGGCAATTCATTTAGGAATGGCTGAACCTCTCTCTCCAGCTGGGCAGTCATCCTTCTTACGTGGTGTCTAGGGGTTAAGAGAGAGGAAGCTGAAGTTCCTAAGTTTCTGACAGCCTAAGCCTGTAACTAGTATAGCATCACTCCCACCATATTCTACTGGTGAGAGCAAGTCTCAGGGTCATCCAAGATTCAAGGAGAGAGGAAATAGGCTTCATCTTCTTAATGGGAGGAACAGCAAGTGCTTACAAGGATGGGAGCAATTTGTTTGAAATCGTCTTTGGAAACTGTATCACAGGCACTTGTGAAGATTACCTGGCTTATTGATGCCTCAGTTTCCTCACCAGTAACTTGAAAAGCTTGGACTAGGAGACCATGAAGTCTGTCCAACTTTGAGAGTTGTGGTTTCATAATTCACCTAAATACAGTGGGCCCAGTGAAGACTCAGGGCCTCCTGCTGATCCTCTAAGTCTTCCATCATTGAACCCACTTCCCATCGCCCACCTCACCCCTCAAGAATAATTCATAGGAGTCTGTTCTTACCTCCTGTCTTCATCTCAGTTGAAATTAGAGGGGCTTTTTTTTCTGAGACAGAGTCTCGCTCTGTCACCAAGCTGAAGTGCAGTGGCACGATCTCGGCTCACTGCAACCTCTGCCTCCCAGGTTCAAGTGATTCTCCTTCCTCAGCCTCCCTAGTAGCTGAGACTATAAGCACGCGCCACCATGCCTGGCTAATTTTTGTATTTTTAGTAGAGGCGAGGTTTCACCATGTTGGCTAGGATGGTCTCAGTCTCTTGACCTCATGATCCGTGATCCACCCCATTTGGCCTCCCAAAGTGCTGTAATTATAGGCGTGAGCCATTGTGCCCAGCCTTGGAGGGGCTTTCACAAAAAAATAAAAAAATAAAAAAAAATGGTCTGCCAATTCTTATGTCATTTCATCCTACATGAGGAGGTTTAACATGTTAGTATCAAAAAGGTTGTGGGAAAGTATATGCAAGTCAAGCTTTGGTTCCTCAGAGTATTGAGAAGAATGAATCCAGAGGTATGCTGCAGGTGTCTGGGCAGGTGTTTGACTGCAACTTGCAAAAACCTGCTGAGAAACATTTTTGTCAGTTTAAAAATAATGAAAGAGACCCAGCTCAATGGCTCACACCTATAATCCTAGCACTTTGGGAGGCTGAGGCGGGCAGATCACCTGAGGTCTGGAATTTGAGACCAGTCTGGCCAACATGGTGAAACCCTGTCTCTAACAAAAATACAAAAATTAGCTCCCTGTAATCCACCTGTAATCCCAGCTACTTGGGAGGCTGTGGTAGGAGAATCACTTGAACCTAGGAGGTGGAGGTTGCCATGTGCTGAGATCATGAAACTGCACTCCAGCCTGAGCGGCAGAGTAAGATCCTAACTCAAAAAAAAAAAAGTAGTAATGAAAGAGGCTGATCTGAAGGTAGTGAGTTATTTCAATTGATTGTTCACAGTTGCAGATAGCTCTCTTTGTTCTACTCCTTCCCCCCTTCTCACTACTGCACTTGGCTAGTCTTTAAAAAAAAGTAATGAAAGATAAAAATTAGAAAATAATTAAATCACTTGTGTTATCATCACATCAAAATAACCTGATTGATAATTTTGTGTATTTTCCCTTTTTCCCCTTTTCTGTGTATGTTTTTGGCAGACATTGTCAGTTCTGGGGTCCATCTCTTCCCCCAAGGGAATCTGACGAATCATGACCAGAGGAATCCTTCCTCTTATAGATCATTGGTTTTAGAAGTGGACTTGCAACTTGGGCTGATCAGTGGTATGTAATGGCAATTTTGCCTGAGGATTTCTGGAAAGGATACACAAAGTAGGAAACCATTTTTCTGACTCTGAACACTGGTGTGTGAAGGAGTGGTTCCTGTAGCTGTTGGCATGAAGGGAGCCAGCTGACATGGTGGTGGGGCCAGAGCTGGGAAGGAGGTGGCCTTGATTCATGCATCATATTCTAAAGCCACCAAATTAACCATCCCTGGAGCTGCCCTCTCTCTCAATTTCATGTTCCAGGAGCTAGCCCCTGCACTTTACAGCCACCTCTATTTATGATTTGCTGCTCCTGGCAGCCAAAAGCATTTTACTTGCTGCAGTATATAGCTACGTAAATATATTTTACCAAGTTTATTCTTTCATCCAACAAATATTTAATGAGGATGCCCCATATGTCAGGCATGACTCATGCTGCAGACACACTTTGGCTTTGCTTTTTTCCACTTAACATTTTCACCAGTCATTGAGAACTCTTTAGATATACAATTTTAATGGCTACTTTATTTAGTCATTTCCACATTATCTGATACTTAAGTTGCTGAGGACTTTCATTATTAAAAGTAAAGACATGGTGAACATCCATGTGCATAATTAATCACATTAGTCAAAATTGGAGAAATATATTCCTAAAAGAAAAAAAAAAACGAAAAAAAGGATACCCTGTTGTGGTTATTATGCATTATATCCCTGTCTCAAAATATCTCATGATACACTTACTCTGTACCCATGAAAATGAAAAATAAATATAAATATATAAATGAAAACAGAAAAAAAAGTGTCTGACACATATTCCCAAATTGCTTTCCAGACAGTTTATACCAATTTTTATGTCCCCGTGTAGCACTTGAGAGTTGCCTCTTGAAATACACAATGCTTTTTTCCACCCTCAATTATTTCCAGAAAAAAAATCTGGTTTAAGTCTATAGGACACAACAAATCAGGGCATACAAAATGAGAGGGGAGATTGTTACTGAATGAAAGAGACTAAAGAGCTATGCTCAATCTGGGTGCACCCTGTTAGGATCCTGATTCATACAAATCATCTGTAAAAAGATAATTTTGAGAAACCTGAATATGTACTGGGTATTATTTGATATTAAGGCATTCGTGTTAATGTTATTAGGTATGGTAATGGCACAGTGGTTATGTTGGAAAAATAAAGCCCTTGTCGTTAAGTATATGTCTTAATTAATCAATGAAATGGTATGCTGTCTGTGATTAACTTTACAATACGCCAGCAAATAAAGGGGTTGGGGTGGGGTGGGATGGGAGAAGCATGGTTGGCAGCATGTTGATAATTTGGAAAATAAGAGTTTATTATACTTTGTGCTCCACCTTTGTGCCTGTTTGAAAAATATCATAATACAAAGGTTTTACATTTTTTACCTTAATTGAATTTTGAAAAAGAGTATGTAGTTGACAGCATATACATAAAAGGCTGGAAGACTGTGGGCTTGCTCTTCATGGGCTCAGTGAAGTGTTCCATGGGGGTTGACTGGGACCTTGGCAGTCCCTGGTAGCTTTATTCCTGGCCCCAAGAACAGCCTGGACTGGTCCCAGAATCTGCACTAGAAATTGCAAGCATGTTAACATAGGTCTGAAATGATTTAAGGGAACTAGACCAAATCAGCTGTGTGTTTCACTGGCCTCCAAGCCAACCTCATGAGCCCTTGGTTCTCGATCCACTCATCTGCTCCCAGGTTCAGGGGCTGAACACAAATCGATGACTTCAGGCTTGAAGCATAGGGAATATATTACGTATTGAAAAGTACCACCTGCGACTGTCAGTTTCATTTATATGCCTACAAAATATGGGGAGACTGAAATGCATGGGGCATAATAGGTTTTTAAACTGATGTAATTATATCATTTGTTAGAAGAGACATATATACATTCAGAAACATATGTTTTCTATGTTTTAGTAAGTGAAAATGGTAAGGTTTTAGCTTCTGATGCCAGCCAAAACGCGCTGGTTTTGCTACCAGGTTTGGCAGCCACTGCAGTCTAGGTGTCTGTAGAAAGCATAGAACTATGGATGCTTGGTTAATTTCCTTCCCTCCATTCTGCTTGTGGCTTGTACCCTTGACAGTGACAACAGGGACCTGCACTCAGTTAGCACAGTTAGGTGGAAAAAAGCACAGGCCTGGGAGACAAGATAATCTAGGTTCTGATTCTGGTTTTATGACTTTAGGCAAACCATTCAGCTTCTGTAGTCTTTTTCTCTTTTGTCAAATGCCACTAGTAGACTAATAATACCCAGCTCCCCAGTGTGGGTGTGAGGAGTTGCTGACAAGCACACAGCCTGGCAGAGGAAAGGCCTTTTATAATAATCCCTGAGCCCTTTTCTTCCATCAGAAAGAACCCTGAGAATTATTATTCACCATCTAAGCCATTCTCAATTCTCAGCATTATGGGGCTCAAAAAAGGGGAGGCTTTCTGTGGAAAAGCCTGCATTATTAGCTTATTTCCACACTCACAGCACTGAGAGTAGTAAAACCACCTCTCATGCCTCTAAGCGCAGACATGAAGAAGCTGTCTCCCATTGCTTCCATGAGTAGCACATGTGTGCCATTTTCTGTTATTTTTGCTGATTGAAGAGATGGCAGTCATCCATCAAACAGTAGATAACCAAAAGTCACGATTATCACTCCTTTAACAAAATTGAGTATGTTAAAACCAAACAACTAAGACAGAATCTAGGAATGTTAAATCTCTGGAACATGTCACAGAATCACTAGAAACTTCATTCACTGGAAAAGCCAGCTCATCAAGTGTGTCTGCTGGCATCAGCACTTCACTGTCTGCCCAAGTGAGGCTGTATCTGGGACCCTGAAGCCCAGATAGCTCCATGGTGCTTCTGTGTTGGCCCTTGACTCACTGTGGCCTGTTTGTAGATGGTCGGTCTCAGCCTTGGATGCCGAGGTCAAGGACTATGCGCACGTCATCTTGCTTGGCTGTCTTAGTCCACGTAGGCTGCGATCACAGAATACCAAAGACTGGGAGGCTTATCAACAATAGAGGTTTATTTCTCATGGTTCTAGAGACTGGAAGTCCAAGATCAAGGAATCAGCAGGTTGAGAATCTTGCAAGAGCCCTGCTTCCTTATACATGGCACCTTCCTGTATTCTCCCACAGAGGAAGGAATGAATGAGTCACCTCTTTTATAAGAGCACTAATTCTATTCATGAGAGCACCACCCTCACGACATACTCACCTCCCAATATCATCACCATATGGCTGATGGATCTCAACATAGGAATTTGGGGGGCACATAAACACTCAGACCATGGCAGAGGCCCAGACCTGTGGTGCAAGGCCTTGAACTTAACAGCTGCTCAGTAAATTATTGCTATCGCTGTGGCTGGGAGCAAATCCATAGCAACACCTGTTGCTCAGCTTTCTGAGAGTACAATGACTAAATCACCTCTAAAACAGGCTAGGACCGCCTGAGAATGTTCTCTTCTGATTGCCTGAAAGGACCCTCCCCCAGCCCATACACCTCTCTTACTGTTTCTGTGCCTTCCCTGTTTTCATTGACTTCATCCAGTTTCTAGAATAAATGGCCCCAGATCAATGTTTCCCCCTTTCCTGCACGTTCGCCATGTTCAGTCCCCTGTGTTTAGTAACTACAGCAGCAATACCGTCTGCTCTTGCAGCTTTGGTGTCTACATTGTAGCCTCCACTGCCAAGAATTGCTGAGGGACTTTGATTTTGAAGAGTTCCCAGAGAATAGACGATGGTCTGATTTTCTTTCTACCATGAAGGGCCCTAAGTAATTCTCAATGGAACTATTCCCTGTCCCTCAATCCTCCCTTTCCAAATCATCCTGGCAATTCCACTCCATTCCATCGCGCTCAAAAGCTACGCTTGGTATCTTCCTTTAGTTTCCTGGTTACATGCTGTTAATTTCTTCCCCAAATGCAGCTCCTTATGTGCCGAGAAAGGAAAATTGTATTTAGTTCTAAATGGTAATACAGTATGGACACCTGGGTATTTGGGAAAGGTGGCCCCTTGGCTTGACTTGAGCAGACCAGAAGGTCATAACCCCCCAAAGCCCACACATTTCAAGGTCTGGTCTGAACACTTGCCAGGATGCACTGGGAGTCAGCCGTTGGCTGAGCTGTAGCAACAAGACACTGTATCAGCTTGGTGACAAGTGGGGTATTATCAGGAGGGAGGATCATGAGAGAGCTCTTGTGATCCAAATGATGGGACCCAAGTTAGAAATTTGAACTTGAAAATAAGGAAAAAATAGGCTGAGTATGGTGGCTCATGCCCATAATCCCAGTGCTTTGGGAGGCTGAGGCGGGTGGATCACTTAAGACCTGGGGCTCAAGGCCAGCCCTGGCAACAAGACAAGACCCTCAGCTCTACAAAAATTTAAAAATTAGCCAGGCATGGTGTGCACGGCTGCAGTGCCAGCTGCTTGGGAGGCTGAGGCGGGAGGATCACTTGAGCCTGGTAGTTTGAGTCTGCAGTAAGGTATGATCGTACCATGGCACTCCAGCCTGTGGGACACAGCAAGATCTCATCTCTTTAAAAAAATAAGAGAGAGAGAGAGATTTGATGGTTTGAGTTTAATAAGAAATTGACCCAGGGAGACATGCTCTGTATTCTTCTTCTTATTTTTTTATTTTCGAGACGGGAGTCTGGTTCTGTTGCCCAGGCAGTGGCACAATCTTGGCTCACTGCAACCTCCACCTCCCAGGTTCAAGCAATTCTCCTGCCTCAGCCTCCTGAATAGCTGGGATTATAGGTGCATGCCACCATGGCTGGCTAATTTTTGTATTTTTTTTTTTAGGAGAGACAGAATTTCACTATGTTGGTCAGGCTGATTTCGAACTCCTGACCTTGTGATCCACCCGCCTCAGCCTCCCAAAGTGCTGAGATTATAAGCATGGGCCACCGCACCCAGCTATTTTTATTTTTTAATGGTGTTTGCAGTCAGAGTGACTCTGATGCCAACCCCCTACAACCCATCAGCCATCTCATGTTTACTGAATCATTTGCTTGGAAAGAGTCCTCACCCTTCTAATGAAAGTAGGCTGACCCTCATTGCCCGTTCATGAGAAATCTTGAGTGTATTGCTGCTTTCTTTTCTATTTCTGTTTTTCTTAGTAAAATCCATTGTTCTACAATATGCATTCTTACCAGGATGCCTGTGTGCACAGGTAGAAAGATCAGGAGGGTGGAAACTGTGAACAGTTAGAGGCAAAGGCAAAACAGATGTTTTATAGTTTTTCAAAGTATAATATCTAATACTTCTGTTGTCACTCCAAAAGCATGAAGTGTGTATTTGAAGAATATTGTTTAAAAGATGGGTAGATCTTGAGCAAATTTCTCATGTCTACGTATCCTAGCATCTGCTATTTCTTTGCCTGGAACATCCCCACTTCCCCATCCCAGCACCACCGCACACATACAGCCTTCTTGCCTGCCTAACTCCTCTTTAGCTTTTGGGTCTCCCTGCCTCATCTTTCCTAAACCCCATGTCTAAGACGGGTTCCCCTCTTAGCAGCTCCATGGACCCCTCAGCACCACAATTATCACACAATATAATCATCTCTCTGGACTAGGGCTCCATGAGGGCAGGGAACAGATCTGTCATTTCCACAGTTCTATCCCCAGGTTAATAAGTGTTTGTAGAATAAATGAATTCCTACGAGTCTGTGTAAGCCTTTTCTTTGTATGAGCCTTTGCTTCTGTCTCTAAACATGGTCTGTTGAGTATGGGTGTTCAGGTTGTGGACTGTACAAGGACATCTATCAGAGGTGGGAAGGGAGGCTGAAATCCAGCCCACATTCTCATCACCAAGCCATTTTTTGCTGGCTGCGTCCATCATGAGGATGAGGCGCTATTCTCCTGATCTGCACAGTAGCACCACACAGGCTTTCAGTAGCCTAACTCTGAGCAACGCTTAGTGTCTTCAAAAGAGAATTCTCCTGCTCATTCCTAGAAAGACTAGGGCTGAGTGATTTTATTAAACTCTCTCTTTAGGTCCTTTGCCAGCCATCAAAGCCAAGACCCAGACCCCATTCACAGAAAGATTTCTCGTACTCTTCTCTCATTTTTGTCTCCTGCAGGATTTGGGATGACAACTCCGGCGACAGTAGGAGGAAAAATCTTTCTAATCTTTTATGGCCTCATTGGGTGTTCCAGCACCATCTTGTTCTTCAACCTCTTCCTGGAGCGCCTGATCACTGTCATTGCCTACATCATGAAGTCGTGCCACCAGCGGCAGCTCCAGAGACGAGGGGCCCTGCCCCAGGAGAGCCTGAAGGACGCAGGGCAGTGCGAGGTAGACAGCCTGGCCGGCTGGAAGCCCTCCGTGTACTATGTCATGCTGATCCTGTGCACGGCTTCCGTCCTCATCTCCTGCTGTGCCTCGGCCATGTACACCCCCATTGAAGGCTGGAGCTACTTTGACTCTCTCTACTTCTGTTTTGTGGCTTTCAGCACCATTGGCTTTGGGGACCTGGTCAGCAGCCAGAACGCCCAGTACGAGAGCCAAGGCCTCTACCGCTTCGCCAACTTCGTCTTCATCCTCATGGGCGTTTGCTGCATCTACTCCTTGTTCAATGTCATCTCTATCCTCATCAAACAGTCCTTGAACTGGATTCTGAGGAAAATGGACAGCGGGTGCTGCCCGCAATGCCGGAGAGGACTCTTGCGATCACGCAGGAACGTGGTGATGCCAGGCAGCGTCCGGAACCGCTGCAACATCTCCATAGAGACAGATGGGGTGGCAGAGAGTGACACGGATGGGCGCCGGCTCTCGGGGGAGATGATCTCCATGAAGGACTTGCTGGCAGCGAACAAGGCCTCACTGGCCATCCTGCAGAAGCAGCTGTCTGAGATGGCCAACGGCTGCCCCCACCAGACCAGCACGCTGGCCCGGGACAATGAATTCTCAGGGGGGGTGGGAGCCTTTGCAATTATGAACAACAGGTTGGCAGAGACTAGCGGGGACAGGTAGAAGCCAGGAGTGGAAGCTGGGCAGGAGGCTAGGGGAGAGTGGAGGATGACTGCCGCCAGGGGAGGAGCTCAGCCCTGCACCTTGGCTCTGTTCCTTCTGGGAGCTGTTCCTGGGAGCCTCCGCACACCCATGTTTAGAAATCTGATCTTGGCTCCAGCCAACGGCCACCTTCCAGGGATAGGGGGGTCTGAAGCATCAGTGCTTGTCTCCTGATCCTTATTCTTTAAGTCTGAATTCAGTCTTTTCAGAATGAATCACAAAAGCAGCATTAGACATTGCATTGTTTCTTTCATCTTGTTTCAGAGTGTTAGCTGCCTGGGGAGATAGGTTTTACTTAAGCTTGGATTTCCTGAAGCTCTCTCTGGTCTTTATTTGGGAATGAAAATTCTGAAGACTAATTTTTCCCTAGAACTCTGAATGGATGAATTCAAAAAAGTGGGGAGAATGTGTGGGGATCCGTCAGGGCTTTCTCTTTGCTAGGCTTCCTTCAGAGCAGACCTGCCGGGGATGTCTGCATAGGGAATATCTGTTCTACTCTTTTTACCTGCTTCTGTTTTTTGTTTTCTCCTTCTTTTTATTTTTAAGGCTTTAATGCCTGACTGTGGCGTCTGTGGGACCTCAATGTAATAAGAAAACTAAATTCAGCTTCAGGCCTTTAAACTGCAGCCAGATGGTGGCGTGGGGGTGTGGGAGGGGGAGAGACTCACTTTTGTAACTAAAGAGCATAGCTTAACATTTCCCCTTTGAATGGTCATGTAGACCATTTCATTTTTACCAGGGCTTGGGGGCCCAGTGCAAAGATGATGACTATTTATTAAAACTGAAAATTGAATAAATCCTCATTTTATTAACTAAGATTCCATGAGTGCTCATTATGGCCAGTAGAGGACAAGCACCTAGTTAAAGAGGCATTTACTGGACTCAGAGAAGAAGGAAATGGGAACTTGACCTTCATGAAGATGAGCATCATCTTGGTGTCTTGACTGGAGAAACATTCTAGGCCAGAAAATGAAATCTGGCTCTTTTTTTTTTTGCTTTGATGCTTTTCCTTTGTGCCTTCTGAGACTGTAATAAGTCTAGTTTCACAACCTCCCGAGTAGATAAATCATCCACACTAGGAACAAAGGCTGTTGACCTTCATATACACAGATGCATCTGGGGGGATGAGAGCAGTGTTCAAAAATGCTAGCTGTTGTTTTTCTAAGATAAGAGTGGTGCACACACAGCGCTTTCAGAAATGAGGAAAGGCCGGGCGCAGTGGCTCACGCCTTTAATCCCAGCACTCTGGGAGGCCGAGGCAGGCGGATCACCTGAGGTCAGGAGTTTGAAATCAGCCTGGCCAACATGGTGAAACCCTGTCTCTACTAAAAATCCCAGCTACTCAGGAGGCTAAGACAGGAGCATCACTTGAACCTGGAAGGTGAAGGCTGCAGTGAGCTGAGATCACGCCACTGCACTCCACCCTGGGCAACAGAGCAAGACTCTGTCTCAAGACATGATGAGGCAAGATGGTCACCGTAAAGAAGACGAAGCTGAAAACCTATGCCTTGTGAAACGAAATGTTGAGCAGAGAACATCAGAGCTGGTGGGGGAGCGGGGCCTTAGAAACCATCTCATCCAGACTCCTTGTCTTTGACACCAAGAAACAGGCACGGGGTTTGTCCCTTGTCTGAGGCCTTAGGAGTGAATAGCGCACAGCTGGGGAAGGAACCCAGGCCTCCTGATGTGAAGTTGGGGCTCTTGGTCCCTATTCCACACAACCTTGACCCCTTCCTCAACAGGTCCCTCTGCAGGCTCAGTGGCCTTTCCTTCTAGCTTGCAAACCCAAATATTCTCTTTATAATACCAGAAGTGCCTGATGGAACTTCGACAAGCAGCAACACTGGGCTTGGAACTTAACGCTGTGTCTCTCCAAAGTCAGAGATCTTAAAGTATTCTCTACATCACTCTGAAAAGGAAAGCATCCTGGAGCTACAGCAAAATGCTTGTTAGGAACCTGTGACCCCAAACAGAGCTTCTCATGGGCTCTGTACCGTACCAGGGGCTGTGGGGATGGGAAGAGCACCTATGGGATTTATGATCTCCGTATTTCTAGCACAGGAGTTGGCGTAAAGCAAGTGATTGCCTCTCCAACACAGGTTCCCTGAGACCCTGATGGTGTGCCGGGAGGCCAAGGAATGTCAGTATACCCAAGGCTCATCTTCCTAGAGGGTCAGTTGTACTAAGCAATTTTTGCAGAGAAATGTTATATCAAAACACATGACTTTCTTTAGATAGGATCCAAAATGGGCATAAACTTTTTTTTATTGGAGAAAGGGTCTCGTTCTGTTGCCCAGGTTGGAGTGCAGTGGAGCAGTCTTGGCTCACTGCAACCTTCGCCTCCTGGACTCAAGCAGTCCTCTCACCTCAGCCTCCCAGGAAGTATAAGCGAGTTGTTTAGTATAAGAAGGGGTTAAAGACACGCTGGCATCAAGCAGAGACTTTCTCTGTAACCAAAAGGACCGGAAGAGTCTTGGAAAAGCACTAACTTTCTGTGTGATTCATTAATTTCACACCTGAGGGACCCTAAAATCATCTCATGTTCTACCCAAATCATTGGTACCCATCCCACATTTGGGGCAACAACATTCAAATAACAAAATACCCAAGAAAGCACAGTTTCTGAGGTCTGGCCAACCACAGGGTAAAGAACAGTTCTTGGTGTCAAAATACTTGGGTTTGAACACCAGTCCTGATAGTTCCAATGTGGGAGAACTTGGGCACGTGTGTTGACCTCTTTGTGCCCCATGTGGAAATGGTAACAATACTGGCTACCTTGCAAAGCTGTGGAGAGGCTCAAATGAGATGAGCCTCAGGGGAGGCTTCGTGAAGCCTCAGGAAAGGCGCAGACAGTGGACGCTGATGGTCCACATGCTGGGGCGAGGGGGATGTTGCATCCAGCAGTGAAAGATTTTGTTTTGTTCTTGCACCTGGTACCCAACACTTGCCACATGGTTTCACGGATGGTTCTTGATTGTTAAATGGTGCCACTCCCGGTGATACTGTTATGCCAAACCCCAAACCCCAAAGTATTTCTTTCTCTCCCATTGAGTCTTTTTATTTCAGGATCAGTTGAGGCTATTGAACCATTTGACATAGTAAAATGTTTTAAATGTTTTAGAAAGGCTATAGTAATATCTTGTATCTTGCTAGCATTTTACAGTTTTTAAGTCTTACCTGTTCACAATTCTAATATTTTGACCTTCATAACCACATTGTAGATTTCTAGGCTAGAAGTAAGCAGGACAGTTATCTTCAAACCGCTCTTGATCTTTTCTGGAATAAGAGAGATAAGTAATTGTTTTGTGTATGAGTTGGCTGGGATTCAGATTGACAGTGGTTCTAGAATAAGGTTTGAAATTATTTACTGTGGTGTTCTACTGAGAACTTTCTATTTCCGTGATTCCCCTACATTTACGAACTGGAATTCTTCTGTGTGGAAGATTTTCCCTCTCCCCCGTTGTTTAAAAATGTTAAAGAACTTCCTTTAACATTTCCTTTTTCTGACAGTGAGTTACCTCCGTTTTTGTTTGTCTGAGAAAGCCTTTGTTTAGTCCCTATTTTTGAAAGGTGTTTTTGATGGATATGGAATTTTGTATTGACAGATATTTTGTAAAAATCAGCACTTTAAAGATGGCACACCATTGTCTTCAGACTTGTGTGGTTTCATATGAGACGTCTGCTGTAACTCCTCTCTTTTTCCTGTGAATGTAATGTTCCTTTTTTCTCTAGCTGCCTTCAAGATTTTCTTTGTCTTTTCTTTTCTGCAGTTTGAGTATAATACGCCTCAATGTGTGTGTGTGTGTGTGTGTGTGTGTGTGTGTGTGTGTGTATGTATTGTAAAACCAAAGTAATAATTGCCATGAGCAAGATCCGTTGATGGATGCTAAAATTAATGATGTAAAAGTTAAAGCCAAAAGGAATGTTTGCAGTCTCAAAGGATCTCCACCAAAATATTTGGTAATTACAAAGAGAAATATAGTAACTTTACAGTGAAGAATTCTGGCAGATATCACATGAATCAAGTGACCAGAGTGAACCTCACCAACAGCACATACCATCATCATCCACCTGATGTGACGCATTGAAAAGGCACAGCATCTCTGTGGAGCCCTTCACAGTAACTTCAGTCTAATCACGAGAAAACATCCGATAAACCCTGAATCGAGGGGCATTCTGCAAAGTAACTAATCAATACTCTTCAAAAGTCTCAAGATAGGAAATGTAAGTAAAGCCTGATCCACCGTTACAGATTGGTGGAGACTGAGGAGGCCTGATAAATGAGGTGAAGGCACCACAGGCCTTAATCAGCGTATTTCATCTGGATTTTTAAAATGGAATCCAACAGTTCATTGACTCATTTCCTGAACATGATGTCTGTGATTCAGTCCCCATGCAGAGAACTTGCATGTTGCAAAGAAAATCCACTTGATGACTCTAATTAACCAAACTTATGACTCACCTTTTCGGCTACCTTAAAACGCATCTTTTGCCACTAAGCAAACACAATTACATCCCTGAGCTAAAGAGCCAGCTCCAGAGGGTGAACCAAGCTGGGGTTTGGGAGGAGGTCAGGCCTCTCTCCATACAGTTCTGGGTTTGTTTTCCACGAAGCCCTCTTTTTCATTCAAGAATAAAATGGCCTTTATCCAAGGGCATTCCTATCCCAGTGACTGCAATCATGCCCTGAGAGGGGCAAGCCCGTCTGAAGCTATCATCTGATATGCTTGCTCTCCACAGAAATTGCTTGGAGGATTTTAGGAGCAGCTCCTTTGCTGCCATCACAGGAGTCTGGGGACACAGGGGACATCTACCTAGAGAGGATGAGGAAGCAGAAGTCTCGTCTGAGTGGCAACATCTCAGGTTTACAGCCTGCCCAAAGGGTGTGCAATCCCAGCAGGTTAATTTTCTAGGACCCAAGAAGCAGGATGCATGACAGGCCCTCTGTTTTCCTCCGGAAGCTTTTACAAGGCCAAAACATCTGACTGAAATGATTACAGGCTCAGCAGTTCCCTGATAACACTCTATCCTGAAGCTCAGAGTCCATTTCTAGGGGACCCATAGTTGGATAGTCTACCAAACACTCCCGTAGAGATGTACCCCCAACCCATCAACTGATGACGGGATACATGAGAAGGGCATTACTTACCATTTGCTGGCACACAAATATGCCACTGGTATCGAGTTGGTGAGAAGGAGAATGGAGATATTTATTTTAACTCTCCTTTTCTTTTGGGGAAAAGAAAATGATTTGTTTAAAGTCATGTTACTGAAGAAAAGTAACACCTGCCTCCAAGTCTAAGTTAAAGGTCACAGAACATCTGAATCACATTTCCTTTTCTTCTCCTTTTCCTTCTCCACCATGAGGGCCTTCTGGAAGGTTCTCCTTCTTTCTGGGGTTATTCCACACTCCCTTTCCCAAATCTCCTGCATGCCCAGCTCCAGCTGTGGGGCCCCTCGGGTCATTGATTGGGAGGCATTTGAGGTCAGTGCTTAAGGGGTTTTTCGATGCAGTCTTCTGAGCCTGAGGCTCCATCTAAATCCTTCTGAATGAGAAGCTCTATAGGTGGGCCTGGAACTCTGCATTTCTAGAGAACTATAGATGTGTTCTGAGAGGGAGCTGCTAACCTGCCTCATTCAGCATCATCGGCCTGGATGTGAGCCCTGCTTTTGGCTCTGGCCCATTCTCCCCACTGGTGAAGGTTTCAGTCTGAGTCCCTTTGCCTGAGTTGCCTTAGTTGTGTTGAGAGATTGGTCACCATCTCCACGCATTTGCCCCACCCCTACAGGCTGCCTAGTTTGGGGCCTACTCATCCTGGTATAGCCTCTGTGATGCAAATTTCCACATCTTTGGCCTAACTCTCCTCCATTTAGGATCTATGCAGGAGCCTGTCCTACCAGTGCCCAGTTCTCAAACACTGTCCCTCCCCTGTGAACCCAAGCATCATCTAATCTCGCTCAGGTTGGAAGCGGCTAATGTGGTCAATACTAAACGAGAAAGGGTCCCTGGAGGTGGCTGGAGCCAAGAGTATATGGATGGGCTGAGCTGAAAAAAGTAGACTGGACTCCGACAGAAGCATGATGTGGATGGATTGGCACAGCCAATCTGCAGAAAGAGGAGAGGATGGAGGCGAGCAAGGGCAGTGTGAAGTCAAGGGCTCATGATAGAGGAGGACGGGGCAGACTCAGGGAAAGTTTGGCCCCCCACGACTTCCAGTGCTGGCCTGTGGTGGGCAGTCCCGACACACAGGGAAAGTAGGACCCACCACAGGAGCCACACCAGGCAGGATGACGCCAACTTACCAAGCCACTGGGCATACCCTGCTTCTCTTGTCTGTCCACCTAACAAAACACCCTTTGCCACTTTCTTAAGCCCCTGGCTCCTAGACGATCACCTGCGCCTGCCCTATGCTCTCTGGGTAAACACTTTGCAGGCCTCCCAGCATCAGCGATCATGTCACTGTCTCCAAGAACCTGCCCCACCTCTAAGAGCTACCTAGTCTGGGGCCCATGCCTCCTGTTCTAGTCTGCTGTGTTACAAATTCCAACACCTTCAGCATAGCTGTCCTTCCATGCAGGAGCAAGGACAGGGGTCCAGAGCCAACACACAACCTTGCTCAGGCATTTGTCATTCTTAGCACCTCTGTGTGTCAGGCACTGGGGATAGTGGTGAATAAAAACACCCAGGAGCCATCCTGTCCTCAGGCAGCCTGGAGTGTCATGAGAGAGGGCAGCATTGAACAGGGACCATGTAAATGAATACGGAACTTCTGCCCCTAACCAGTGCTGGGAACAAAAAAGACGTGGAAGCCGGGTCAGGCATCTGGCATCAGGGAGGAGGAATGGTTTCTGCTGAGCTGGTCAGAATCCCAAGGGACAATCTAGATGGCCTTCATCTAGGCCCATCACTAAATTAAAGGAGGGATGGATCTCACTGGGGTCTTCATGGGCTGGACCAGATTCCCAGCCAGACCATCTGAGAAACCTGGCCTTGAAATCTCCCCAACCAAGGTACTGGATATATTTGTCCATTTTGCATTACTATAAGAGAATACCTGAGACTGGGTAATATATAAGGAAAAAGGTTGATATGGCTCATTGTTCTGCAGACCGTGCAAGAAACATGGCACCAGCATGTGCTTCTGGTGAGGCTTCAGGAAGCTTTCATTCATGATGGAAGGGAAAGGGGAGCAGGCATGTCACATGGTGAGAAAGGAGCAAGAGAGAGAGAGTGGGGGAGGAGGTCCTGGGCTCTTTAACAACCAGATCTCACGTGAACTAACAGAGCGAGATCTCACGCATTACTATGAGGATGAGGATTGCACTAAGACGTTCGTGAGAGACTCACCCCCATGACCCAGACGCTCCCCAGTGTTTAGGCTCCACCTCCAACACTGGGGATCAACTTTCAACTGGAAATTTGGAGGGGACAAATATTCACACTATACCACAGGACAAAAGGCTCAGGTCATCCTAAAATATCCTTCAGGCAGAGGACGGAGAACAGGCTTTGGAGACAGGAAGATCCAAATTAGACTCCTGCTTCCGGCTGGGAGGGCTTGGAAAAGTGGCCACTGCTCTCTGAGCTACAGTTTCACCATCTATGAAAATGGGACTGCACAAGAATGACAAACAAATTCATGAGGTGTTCCATAAGAAAAGAAAGACCCAAGAAAGATGCACTCATTCTAAATGCATTCCAGCCGGGCAAGATCTCTCATGCCTGGAATCCCAATACTTTGGGAGGCCAAGGTGGGCAAATCGCTTGAGTTCAGGAGTTCAAGACCAGCCTGGGAAACATGGCACAACCCCATCTCTCTATAAAAAATACAAAAATTAGTCGAGTGTGGTGGTGGCAACCGTAGTCCCAGCTGTCCAGGAGGCTGAGGTGGGAGGCTCACCTGAGCCGGAAGGTCAAGGGGCTGCAGTGAGCTGTGATCATGCCACTGCACTCCAGCCTGTACAACAGAGTGAGACCTTGTGTCAAACAGAACAAAACAGAAGAAGATGCATTCCACAGGAAGCCTGCTGGGAACCCTCATCCATGGACTGGCTCTCCACCGCGTGTCCTGATGGTTGCAAGGGGTGGCACATGACTCTCCAAATCAGGGCAACTTGTCCACCAGGCACAGCTAGCACTATGTCCTTGGCCCACAATACCAGTAGGGGCCTGCAAAAATGCTTTAACCTTTTTTAAATTAGAAGAGCAGGCTGGGCTCGGTGGCTCATACCTGTAATTCCAGCACTTTGGGAGGTTTAGGTGGGCAAATCGCTTGAGCGCACAAGTTTGAGACCAGCATCAGCAACATGGTGAAACCCCATCTCTACAAAAAATACAAGAATTAGCTGGATGTGGTGGTGCAGCTACTCAGAAGGCTGAGGTGGGAGAATGGTTTGAGCCTGGGAGGCAGAGGTTTCAGTGAGCCAAGATGGTGCCACTGCATTCCAACCTGGGCAGTAGAGACCTTGTCTCAAAAATTTAAAAACTTAACAATAATAAATGTTGGAAACAGATGTTTGGTGCCGCAAAGGAAAATTAGCACTGAGACAAAGGATCTCTCAGTTAGTCATCTTGCCACGAGAGTACAATGAACAAAGGAAAAGCGGATATATTTATTCCTTACGCATTTGGGGTTGTCCTTACTGCTGTGTCTGATCTCTGTTGGTTGGAGCCAGACCTCACAATTTAAACTAAAACCCAATTGGCTAATAACTGAAAACTTTACTAAACAGGTAAGAGGCATAAGCTGCAAGCTGGGACATGCCTGTGAGCACGTCCAGCACAGATATTTTGGTTACAGTACAAGGACATAGAATATACTATGTGCCTATAAGCATATCTAACAAACAGCTACATAGGATAGGGCTTAACAAAGAGTTATTGGCACACTTATGATTTATTCTTTAACAAGAAAGGAAACTTTGAAGAGGAACTTTTACTTCTCACAATAAATAAATCAGAAGAACACAAAAATATGATCTGCCCTTGATTATGTTTCACTTTATACCAATATAATCATACAATATAATTTTAATGTGTTCTATAGAGAAAAGAGACCACAAAAATCATACCACAGCTCGAAGTGCAGGTAATTGAAATTTCACTCTTAGTTATTTCAGCATTCAATGCAGGTCCCTGAGGACCTGGGACTTCCAGGCTCCCTTGGGGTAAATGTTTGTCAGCCAGTGCTCCTAATAACAGTGGAAAGAAACAGCCAGACAGAGCAGGGCATGGTGGCTGACGCCTGTAATCCCAGCACTTTAGGAGGCTGAGGCTGACAGATCACATAAGATCAGGAGTTCGAGACCAGCCTGGCCAACATGAAACCCATCTCTACTAAAAATACAATAATTAGCGGGGCATGGTGGTATGTGCCTGTCCCAGCTGCTCGAGAAGCTGAGGCAGGAGAATCCCTTGAACCCAGGAGGCGAAGGTTGCAGTGAGCTGAGATCGCTCCACTGCACTCCAGCTTGGGCAACAGAACAGGACTCCTAGGGGGCAGTGTTAAAAGAGGTAAGGAGCAGCTGAAGGTAGAGTCCACAGTGTTGCTAAGATTGGACTTTACCTTAAGCTCCACTGGGACTGCCCTCACTCCATGCTAATCGGATTCATAGTAAATAGCAGAAATATATGGACAAATAGGCTAACAAGTTAAATTAGTTTGAAATCTGAAATGAAATGCACAGAGCCCTAATCTCCGGAGAAAGAGGCAAGATTGTGATCAGTGGAGGCCAGCCCGGCTCGCCGCACCTTGAGGGGGCTCACTCTCTGCCTAGAGAGAAAGATGCAGATGTAAACAGATCATCACAAACTAATATTACATGAAAGGGACAGTGGGAATACAGAAGAGGAAAAAGTTATGCCTCAAAGAGTCAGGGATGATTTCATGAAGAGGCTGCGTTTACAATGGGTCTTGATAGATGTGTAGGAATTTGCCAGATGAAGAATCAATGTGAGGTGATGAAAGAACATGACATTTGGAGTCAGGCAGACCAAAGCTTCAATCCCAGCCCTGTTCTTTTCTATTGATGTGACAAGAGACAAGTCATTTAGCCTCTCTGAGATTCCATTTCCTTATCCCTAAAATACCTACCCTTAGGAGTTCTTTAGAGGATTAAAGGCAATAACATACATATAATAGCTGGCACTTAATAGGCTTTTTGTAAATAATAGCTACTAAAAGGAGAAGACTTGTTGGAAGTTGAGGGTTTGCACAAAGGTGTGTGGCAAGCATGAGTCACACAAAGATTGGGGAGAGGGTGTGCCGGAAGCACGGGAGTCCAAAGAACCTGGGTTTGAATCTCTTGCAGTCCTGACTTACCAGCTGTGTGACCCTGGGTGAGTTATTTAGCTTCTCTGCAACTGTCAAATGGGGTAAGGAAGAAATGTGCTGTTTCTTTGATAATGTTTCACTTTATACCAATATAATCATACAATATAATTTTAATATGTTCTATAGAGAAAAGAGACCACAAAAATCATACCGCAGCTCAAAGTGCAGGTAATTGAAATTTCACTGTTAGTGATTTTAGCATTCAATGCTGGTCCCTGAGGACCTGGGGCTTCCAGACTATTTGATGAGTTCATCATCACCGCTGCTTTTCTGTCATCACTGGGAAGAGGAAGTGAGGGAATGGGGCTGAGAATGAATAGATCATATCTGGCCCTCCACTGACCTTGATATGATATATTGATTCATTCATCATCCCTTCATTGTCTCTCCCTATTAGAACATAACCTCCAATGAGATGGGCTCATCGTCTTGTTCACTGCTCTATGGCCAGTATCTAGCAGAGTAACTGACACATAGGACAGTCAGCCCTCCATATCCATTGGTTCTGCATCCATGGATTCAACCATGATTGAAAACATCCAGGGTCCAGCACGATGGCTCACAGCCCTTTGGGAGGCCAAGGCAGGCAGCTAACTTGAGTCCAGGAGCTCAAGACCAGCCTGAGCAACACGATAAAACTTTCTCTACAAAAAAAAAAATGCAAAAAAAAAAAATAGCCAGGCATGGTGGTGCATGCATGTAGTTCCAGCTACTGGAGAAGCTGGGGTGGGAGGATCACCCAAGCCCGGGAAGCCGAGGCTGCAGTGAGCCGAGCTGTGATTACACCACTGCACTCCAGCGTCGCTGACTGAGTGAGACCCTGTCTCAAAAGAAAAAGAAAGAAAAATATTCAGAAAAAAATTCTATGAAGTTCAAAAAGCAAAATTTGGATTTGCTATTTACTGAGTGCACTGAATCTACACAAATGAAGTGATGTGTAAGCATTGTATTAGGTATTATAAGTAACCTAGAGATGATTTAAAGTATACTGTGCACAGGCTATAGGTAAATACTATGCCATATTTATACAGGCAACTTAGGCATCTGCAGATTTTGTTATCTAAGAGGTGTCCCGGAACCAATCCCCTACAGATACTGAAGGACTACTGTGCATGCTTGATAAACACATGCAGAACGGATGGATGGATGGATAGATGGATAGACAGATGAATGTATGCCTGCAAGTGATAGAGACAGGAAACAGCCAAGGGTGCCCGACAAATCCCCACCTTCAAGCCTAAAACAGCCTGAAGGCTGAAAAGCCAGACTGCGAGTCCTAGATGAAGCCTTCCCTTTCCCAGCTGATTCTCTCTGAACCGTACCCACCCTCACACTGGGAGTATGGAGTGGAGCCTTGGGAAGTTCACGCCATTTGCAGCGGGGAGGAACTTGGCCTCTTCAGTTCCTGGGTGGTGGCCTGGGATTCAATCTGTGGGGTGGGAAACCTGCTAGCAGAACTCTTTCTCACTTTGCTGAGTTACTTTTCCTTTTCCCTTTTCTCCCAATAAATGCCACTCCTCACCCTTCTATGTGTCTGTGAGCCTCATCTTTCCTGTTCATGCGAGAAGAACCCAGTTTTAGCTGAACTAAAGAGAAAATTCTCCAACACAAGAAAGGAAGAAAGGCTGCAACTTCTGAACATCAGTGCAGGGTCAGCTGGACCTTCAAGGGATTCCTTGCCAGCCCTCAGCCACTGGCCCTAGGGATCCTGGAACAGTGATATGATCATCCGGTCTTCCATTTCTGCATCTGTCCCATGAGCATGAGGAGACCTATCTTCCAAATTGTGGTGAGATTTAGAGGTAAACAATGTGAAGTACTTAGTAGTGCCTAGAACCCAGGGAGCACTCGACAGAGGTAGCTGCCATTATTATTACTATTATAATTATTAGTAGTAACAATAGAAAGTTACTTCATAAATTGTTATAATCGCTACTATGGCCCAAAGGACCCTCTCTTTTCCACTGCACAGCATGCAGACAGCTTCTTCTGCCTCAGCTGTGAAATTCCCTTTGGAGTTGCGGCCCATTTGAATCATCTGCGTGTCATTTTTTTCCTGGCCCACAAGGAGCTCTCAGGGCACCTGCATGCATTCTCTGTCTCCATCACACTCTCTTTCTCTCTCTGTCTCCACCCCCCTCTCTCACTCTCTGTTTTTCTCTCCCTTTCCCCCACCCTCTCTCTCCTCCTAATTCTACCCAGCCCCACCCACCACTACTATCATCAACCGAAAATGACCCTTCTCCCTCTCCTTTCTTCCTCCTCCCTCAGTCCTCTGTGGGTCTTTGCACAGAGCCTCAGTTTCCACATCTGTAAAAATGGGTATGACACTACCATCTCACAGGGCTGTGGGAGGATTCAGTGAGGTGAAGTCGAGAAATTGCTTAGCCCAGTGCCTGGCACATAGTAGATGCTCAGTGAAATGAGAGCGATATGGTTATTTTCTTATTTCTATATTTGCACCTCATTTCTTTCACTTCATTGTGAGTTTTTGGGGTTTTGATTTTGTTTTTGTTGTTGTTTTTAGAGACAGGGTCTAGCTCTGTTGCCCAGGTTGGAGTGCAGTGGTGCAACCATAGCTCACTGCGGCCCCGAACACCTGTCCACAAGCAATCCTCCTTGCTTGAGGACAGGTGTTCGAGGAGGTGGGAGGATTGCTTGAGGACAGGTGCACTCCACCTCCCAAAATGCTGGGGCTATAAGCATGTGCCACCACACCTGGCTCGTTATTTGTTATGAGTCTTTGAGCCAGGGGTTGAGCTCTGGAACCATCTCTGGATGATTCCCAGTGTATGTCATAGGGTCAGTTTGGAGGAGCAAAGGAATAAGGAAGATTAAAAAGGGGAAAGAGTGGAAGGTCATGGGCTGACCCTGCTCACAGAAACGTTTTAAAGAGAACAGCCTGCTGAGGAGGGCTGGTGTTTAAAACAAAACGTGGTTCACACTTCTTCTTCCTCGTGAGATGAAGCCACCAGAGTGACATGCTTCTGCAGGTGGGGCCCGCAGGTAAGTTCAGGGGCATGGGGGTGGGTGACACCCCAGTCTGAAAGAGTCCATAGCCTCTCCTGACCCACAGCTGTTAATGATGGGAGGCGCCTTTATGATATCCAGCCCTCACCCTAGTGCCATGAGGTGGAGATAATCACCTGCATTTCACAGGTGAGGAAACTGAGGGCCCAGACAGCTTAAATTAACTTGCCTAAGCTCATGCTGTTCCGAGAGGGAGCAGCAAGGACTCTAATCCAGCCCCCGCCCCAATATCTAACTATTTTTTAAGCTCTTAGTGTCACACAGAACAAAACGTGCAACGTGAATAGCAGCAAGGCTAAGAGCCCCTGACTCTTGGAGGCTTTAATGCAAAGCACCCCAGTACACAGGCAGAGCGCTCTCCTTCAGGGCCCCAGGCATTCGTGTGGGAAATATCTGGAAGATGGACTACCACACATCTCCAACCCACATAATAGGAGGCCTCCAGCCACTCCATTTGCTGAGAAACTAACATTTATTGAGACCTACTATGTGCTGGTACATATTACAACTAGTCAAGCATGAGCAGGGAAGGAGAAAGCCCTGAACCCACAGCCCCACCCTACTCCCACCCCATTCCCACCCCACTCCCACCCCTGCTCCAACCAGGAATGTCAGGCGACCATCACGTGATGGTCAGGTTGTTGTTAACTGTCTCCCCAATAATAATTGGCCACAGCCAGCACCAGGGAAAAACAATTCCCAACAGACAGAAAAATCCTAAAACTGGTGATCAGCGGCTTCCCGGGAAGATCTCAGGAGTTGGGCAAGTGGACTGAAGCATGCGAAAGAGGCAGAATGGCGGAGTTTAACTGGTATATGACCTAGGGGCATTTGACGGGTAAAGGAAGGATACCTCAAGTGAGCATGCGCACAACTCCAGTAAACACACTGGGCATGCTCCCCTCCAGGCACTAGCAGGCCACTGCGCATGCGGACAGCCTGCCCCAAGGGAAGAATCAGAGGCGAAGGAATGCAAGACCCCGGAAGCATGCCAGCAGGTAAGACCCCCAAGTCAAAGGTCAGACTGCACACTTGATCTCTCAGGTTGCCCACTTGGCCCTCTTCCAGGTGGACTTGACTTCCTCTCATTCTTGCGCTAAAGCTTTTTTTTTTTTTTAGTCAGAGTTTTGCTCTTGTTGCCCCGGCTGAAGTGCAATGGCACGATCTTGGCTCACTGCAACCTCCACCTCCCAGATTCAAATGATTCTCCTGCCTCAGACTCCCAAGTAGCTGGGATTACAGGCATCCTCCACCACCCCTGGCTAATTTTGTATTTTTAGTAGAAACGGGGTTTCTCCATGTTGGTCACGCTGGTCTTGAACTCCCAACCTCAAATAATCTGCCCGCCTCAGCATCCCAAAGTGTTGGGATTACAGGCGTGAGCCACCACGCCTGGCCCAGCTTTTTAATACACTTTCACTCCTGCTCTAAAACTTGCCTCCATCTCTCCTGGCTTATGCCCCTCAGTCAAATTCTTTCTTCTGAGGAGGCAAGAATTGAGGTTGCTGCAGACCCATGTGGATTCACCACTGCTAACAGTACTACGCTAGACCCTTTCATTTATTTTATTTTGCTTAATACTCAAAGCAATCCTAAGGGGAACGTTTTTTATTCCCATTAGACAGATGAAAAACTGAGTCAAACTATGTGGCCTGAAGCAATAGAAATGTATTCTCTCCCATAGTTTTGAAGGCTGGAGTCTACTCCTTATAAAAACACCAGTCACACTGGAGTAAGGGCCCACCCTATGTTGGTATTAACCCACCCGACTTAACTACGTTTAAGGTCACGCAGGCATTAGATGTCATCCATGTGACCATCCTCTCAACCCCTAGGTTTCTGCGGAGGTTCCAGGGAACACCCTTTGCTATTTGAGTCTCACTGTGTGTCATAGCTTCAAGTGACTACAGTGTCACTTGCAGACCTGGATGCAGACCCTTGAGGGTTTGTATCAGTTTGCATCTGTTTGCTTTTGCTACAATAATCCTGCATAACAAAAAAAGTCTCAAAACCTTAATGGCATACAACAGTGAGCACTGGTTCGGCTCACATGGCCAAGCTCTGGGCCAGGTGTCTCTCATCCTCCTAGTGTGTCCGCAAGCTGCCTGGAGCATTCTTCTCATGATGATGGCAGAGGCACAAGAGGGCAGGTAGAAACGCAAAAGAGCAAGCATAAAAGGTTAACCATCACTTGGATCCAGTTGCATCGACCAACACCAGTCACACGGCCAACCCAAAGTCAAGGGCAGGGAAACTTAACACCGCCCATGGAGACGAGGGGCTGCAAAGTCACATTGTTAACAGAAAGGGGTCCCAATCCAGACCCCAAGAGAAGGGTCTTGGATTTTGTGCAAGAAAGATGGGGCCAGTCCATAAAGCGAAAAGCAAGTTTATTAGGAAAATAAAGGAATAAAGAATGCCTACTCCATAGGAAGAGCCACCCTGGGGTCTGCTGGTTTCCCATTTCTATGGTTATTTCTTGATTATATGCTAATCAAGGGGTGGATTATTCATGAGATTTCTGGGAAAAAGGTGGACAATTCCTGGAACTGAGGGTTCCTTCTCTTTTTAGACCATATAGGGTAACTTCCTGACTTTGCCATGGCATTTGTAAACTGTCATGGTGTTGGATGGAGTGTCTTTTAGCCTGCTAATGCATTATAGTTAGTGTATAATAAGCAGTGAGGATGGCTGGAGGTCACTCTTGTGGCCATCTTGGCTTTGGTGGGTTTCAGCTGGCTTCTTTACTGCAACCTGTTTTATCAGCGAAGTCTTTATGACCTGCATCTTGTGCCGACCTTGCACCTCATCCTGTGACTTAGAATGCATAACGTCCTGGGAATGTAGCCAGTAGGTCTCAGCCTCATTTTACTCAGCCCCTATTCAAGATGGACTTGCTGTGATTCAAATGCCTCTGAAACTTGGCAAAAGGTGTGGATTCAGGGAAAAGGGGAGATTTGTGGTCATTCTCTCTCCCTCTTCCTTTGTACCTGTCAGCATTTGGGGATATAAGTGAGACATGGGAAGATCTCGAGTTCTTTCCAGAGAAAAATGGATTTGCTGACTTCTCACCTCCCCCTCACTGGGATGAACTGGTGTTGCTTTGACTAGTCACACTTCAGTGTGTTGTGAAAAAATATTCACTGTACTTTTTCTTTACTTCATTGTTTCTCATAATATTAATGATAATATAATTTACAGTTGTCTGGGTCTTGAAAGACTACAAGGCATTTATTGTCTTACTGTTCCTCACATTACCCTGCAAAGCATGCAGAGGGGGGAGTGAGCCCATGATGATGTATAATTAATAACAACAGCAGCAATAGCAGCTGGCACTTCACCAGCTCTTGCTTTGTTCCCAGAACTCATGAACACAACTGACTCAGTTAAGATAGAGTAATTGCTCATCACTGGGGCTCTGGAATCAGAATCTGCTGTGGAATCTTCACAGCTGTGTGGCCTTGGGCAACTTACTCAACCTTTCTGTATTCATTTCCTAAAGCTGCTGCAACAAATCACCTCCAATTTGGTGGCTTAAAACAACAGAAGTTTATTCTCTCCCACAGTTCCGAAGGTTAGAATGTGGGGTCCTGATGATAAGTAAGCAGCAAGTAGAAAAGGGCCCCAGGTAGGAGAGGGCCTCAGAGGGGAAGAACAATGAACAGTGAGAGACCAGCTAATCACAAATAAACAGTGCGAACACAATAAACTCTTCTGCAGGTAGCCCCTCTGGCACAACCCCATGTGCTTTTTTTTTTTTTTTTTTTTTTTGAGACCTAGTCTCACTCTGTCACCCAGGCTGGAGTGCACTGGTGTGATTTCAGCTCACTGCAACCTCCGTCTCCCAGTTTCAACTGATTCTCGTGCCTCAGCCTCCCAAGTAGCTGGGATTACAGGCACCTGCCACCACGCCTGGCTAATTTTTGTATTTTTATCAAAGATGGGGTTTCACCATGTTGGCCAGGGTGGTCTTGAACTCCTGACCTTAAGTTATCCACCTGCTTCAACCCCCACCAAAGTGCTGGGATTACAGGTGTGAGCCACAGTGCCTAGCCCCATTTCTTTCTTGTAACGTATTTTCCATTTTTTTTTTTTTTTTGAGACGGAGTCTTGCTCTGTCACCCAGGCTGGAGTGCAATGGCATGATCTCTGCTCACCACAACCTCTGCCTCCTGGGTCCAAGTAATTCTCCTGCCTCAACCTCCAGAGTAGCTAGGGTTACAGGCGTGTGCCACCAAGCCCAGCTAATTTTTTACATTTTTAGCAGAGACGGGGTTTCACCACGTTGGCCAAGCTAATCTTCAACTCCTGACCTTGTGATCCACCCATCTTGGCCTCTCAAAGTGCTGGGATTATAGGCGTGAGCCACTGTGCTCGGCCGTTGTGACGTATTTTTATACTGTCTCTAATAAATCTGCTTTTCTTTATCTACAGCTGTCTTGGTAAATTCCTTTACCACTTATGCCACTGGGCCCAGCTAGTTGCTACCCATGACACAGAAGCCCTCTCTTTATAAGAACACCAGTCATACTGGAGTAAGGGCCCACTCTATGTTGCTATTCATCCACCCAACTTAACTAATTATGTCTGCAATGACCCAATTTCAAGTAAGGTCACATTTTAAGACTCATGGGTTTTGGGAGGACACTAGCCAACCCAGTACACTCTCAAAGACTTCTTCCTTTCCTTTTCCATCTATGAAATGGTGCTGTTATAGGTTCTATGTTAGAGGATTGATATGAAGATTGGGTAAGATATGGCTGGACAGCTCTTGGTTCAGAGTCTGTCCCACTGAAAGTGCTCTTCACATAGAAGCTGTCATAATCACTGTCACCATCACCTCCACTTTGCAGTTGAGGAAACCAGATCCAGAGAAGGAAAGTTGGTTGTGCTCCTCTGTGTGATGGAGCCAAGTTTTCTACTTCCTGAGCCAGTATGGCCTGCATATAGTAGATGCTTAATAAATGTTCCATGACAGTGTAAACCAAAAATAAAATTTGAAGCCCCTCAACCAATGGAATGGACCCCTCCTCTCAGCCCAGGCATCCCTAAACTATCCTGATGGGAAGTGGGGTTGGACCTGCCTCATTGTACCTTGCTCCAGTGGGAATTCAGGCACAGCTGACCAGCTTTTAGCATTAAAACAGAGACTTTAAGGCTGGCATAGCAGAGTCTTGGTAGCAGTAAGATACCAACATGACAGATAGCAGGCCCTAGGAAAAATCAAAGGATTTTACCCCAAAATATATTTCTTTGACATATTTTGAAATGGCCTTGCAAAGATGTCTCTTGTGGGGGAAACTTTCCCTTTCCAGGAATTTTCCTGATTCAGGAGAAAATTAAGAGTCTGGCACCTTTTTAAGTCTAATAAGAAACATTTATATTCTAGTCTCTCTGAAGCCTGCAACCTGGAGGCTTCATCTGCTTAATAAATCTTTGGTCTTCACAATCCTTTATCTTAACCCAGACACTTTGTTCCATTGATTCCAGGTCTTTAGGTAAACTCTTTCAACCAATTGCCAATCAGGAAATCTTTGAATCCACATATGACCTGTAAGCACCCCCTACTGCCCTTGCCACCCCTGTCTCCACTTCAAGTTGTCCCCCTTTCTGGATAGAATCAATGTAAATCTTCTATGTATTGACTGATGGCTTGTGTCTCCCTAAAACATAAAATCAAACTGTAGCCTGACCACCTTGAGCACATGTTCTCATGGTAACCACCCAGTGGATTCACCTTTCCTGCTGCCTAGACAGAGCCAGTTTCTCAAGACAGGGGAGTATCAACACAGAAGGAGTAATTCATGCAGAGCAGGCTGTATGGGAGACCAGAGTTTTATTATTACTCAAATCAGTCTCTACAAGCATTCGGGGATCAGAGGTTTTTGTTGTTGTTGTTGTTGTTTTTGAGATGGAGTATCTCTCTTTCGTCAGGCTGCAGTACAGTGCTATGATCTCAGCTCACTGCAATCTCTGCCTTCCAGGTTCAAGCGATTTCCCTGCCTCGCCTCCTGAGTAGCTGGGATTACAGGTGCGCACCACCACGCCTGGCTAATTTTTTATATTTCAGTAGAGGCGGGGTTTCACCATGTTGGCCATGATGGTCTCGATCTCCTGACCTCGTGATCTGCCTGCCTCGGCCTCCCAAAGTGCTAGGATTACAGGCATGAGCCACCATGCCCGGCTGAGGATCAGAGTTTTTAAGGACATCTTGGTAGGTGGGAGGAAGCCAGTGAGCCAGGAGTGCTGATTGGTTAGGTATGAGATAAAATCATAGGGAACTGAAGCTGTCCTCTTGCACTGAGTCAGTTCATGGGTCGGGAGGTGACAAGATTAGATGAGCCAGTTAATCGATCTAGGTGGTGCCAGCTGATGTATCAAGTTCGGGGTCTGCAAAATATCTCAAACACTGATCTTAGGAGCAGTTTGGGGAATGTCAGAATGTTGTAGCCTTCAGCTGGATGACACTTAAACCATAATTTCTGATCTTGAGGCTAATTTGCTAGTCCTACAAAGGCAATCTAATCCCCATGCAAGAAGGAGGTTGTTTTGGGAAAGGGCTGTTACTGACTTTGTTTTAAACTATAAACTATAGTGAGTTCCTTCCAAAGTTATTTCAGCCTACATCCGGGAATGAACAGGACAGCATGGAGGTTGGAAGCAAGATGAAGTTGGTTAGGTCAAATTTCTTTTACCATCTCAGTTACGATTTTGCAGTGGCAGTTTCATCAGGACCTCCTGAGGCTGTGTCATGGGCATGTCCTTAACCTTGGCAAAATAAACTTCTAAGATGATTGAACCCTGTCCTACATACTTTTTGGTTTAGAGCAACAATCTGAAATCTGGTGGGCATATACTCAGCCATCGAGCCCTGTGATCACACAGGCTTGGAACCTAGAGGCCTTGAACGCAAGCCCTCTGACTGAGAGCTTTCCACCTCTACCCCTGCTCCCTGGCTCTCCTCTGCCTTTAAAACCAGCTCTTTATTCCACTGCTTTCTGCTGGGGGTGAGGGCTGACACACCTAGGGTAATAATGTTTACCAGTAATTTTGCAAATGGCATTCCATTAATTAGTCAGCCCATTGCTGGCAGCTGCCAGATGGAATTCTTTCAGCAGCTGGCTTTTTGGCTGTTAAAATGCCACAGGGACTTGTTGCTTGATGCATTTCCCCAGGGAGTTTGCTCTGTCAAGAAGGCTTTGCCAGAACAGAGAAAGCCAAAACTCCTGTTAACAAATTGCACCTAATCTTATCTACATGTGGGCTTCTCTAGCTACTTCCTCCTGGGAGTTGGGGAAGCTTGTGGGAACACATGGCACGCATTGGAAGTGGGGGTGGGTCTGCTGGCATAATGTGGGCAAGTTTGGGCAGAGCCAGACCCAGGCAGACTGTGGTAGAGACAGAGGTCACCTCAGATGGGGCTGGTTGGCTCTTGTCCCAAGACCCATCTGCACCACCCTCCCCCCATGGCCTCAGTTCTATTCTTTTGCATTTCCCCCATACAAAAGCCACTGGATCAGACTCAGGTCTCAGGAAACCGGCACAAAAACAGACATGGCCCCTGAAATCTCTGCTGAGACAGAGGATAAGGCACAGGCAACCTCCCTAATGAAGTCAATGAATGAAAAGACCTTCAGTAAAGAAGGCAGAAGCACAACCTGCTGAGAGGATCAGAAAATGCTTTATTGACAGGTGGCATCTGAGTGGATCTAGAAGGTTGAATGGGAATTCAATGGCTGCTGGCAGAGTTACAAGTATGAGAAACAGCAGGGAGGTGGGAATCCCAGGGCACATATGAGAAACATTGATTTCAGCCAATTTGGCTGAAAAACAGAGAATTACAGGCAACTAGAGAGGCGATAGCAAATAATAACAATCCCCTCTGAGAAGTCAATCTGTAAATGAACAAGCACTAGAAAATGTCTAGAGGCTCATCAGAGTCCCAGTTTCATAATACGATGGGTGATCCAGAAGCCGTTAGTAAGCACACAGCAAGGGTGTCCCCATGGCTGTGGCTAAAACACACCTCCACCTGCAGCCCATCCCCTGGGACCCCCTCCATTCATCCCATTCCACTTCATCCTCATAGCACCTGAGGAGGTAAAATCATATGCCCACTCTACAGATGGGGAAAGTGAGGCCCAGGATTTTGAGGTGGGCAACAGCATGTTCAGGGGCTTGTAGATTGAAGTACTAAAAAAAAGCGGTGAATAAAGGAGGCAGATTTTTCCAATGAACTTACAATCTTTTCAGAGTTTTCTTTCTTTTTGAGACGGAGTTTCACTCTTGTTACCCAGGCTGGAGTGCCATGACGCGATCTCTGCTCACTGCAACCTTCGCCTCGTGGGTTCAAGCAATTCTCCTGCCTCAGCCTCCCAAGTAGCTGGGACTATAGGTGTGTGCCACCATGCCCAGCTAATTTTTGTATTTTTAGTAGAGACGGGGTTTCACCATGTTGACCAGGATGGTCTCGATCTCTTGACCTCGTGATCCACCCGCCTCGGCCTCCCAAAGTGCTGGGATTATAGGCATGAGCCACTGCGCCCGGCCAGAGTTTTCTTTAATAATTCAATGCATGTGTTCATTGAGGCACTGGGGATAATGGGTGAGCCCAGGCTAGGAGGGGAACTGACATATGAACCAATTATTAGAGCAACACAGTGTTGCCATAACCTAAGGAACGGAAGGAGGGATTCCCAATGCCTCCACAGAGCTCAAGGAAGTCTTCCACAAGGAGATGACGCCTGACTGCAGTCTGAAAGAATCTCACCCTGTGCAGGAAGATGGACAGAGCCAGGAATTACAAGCAGACGGAACAGCCTGTGCAAAGGCACAGACGTGAAACATGAACCAACTAGAATGTATGTTCTGTGAGAACAAAAGCTCTGTCTTCATCAATATGTCCAGGAACTGGCCATAATAGGTGCTCAATGAATATTGAATAAATGAATGCATAAATGTATCAACAACTGAATTTTATTAAAATTCAGGAAGAGTTCAAACCAGAAATTGTTTTAATCTTTTCCAACTTGTACTTTCACCTATGTCTTGAGGAATCCTCCTTCCCAAGGAGGATCCTCCCCCTTAGGTCAATCCCAGCATGTCTGTCACATCTAATATTAAGAACAGTCACATTTTTGGAAGATTCACTCTGATTAAAAAGTTCACTGTAGTCCAAAGCATCCCCCATCCCCAGCTCAGATTTAATTCATGGCTCAAGACCTCACAGTGGGGAAAGGGCAGAGCCTTTCTTTATTCTCCTTCCTTCTCCCACTCTGCTGCTTCTAATGCCCCAGTGTCATGGTGCAGGGAAGAGGGATTTGAGGAAAAGTTGCAGTCTTTCATTGAATCAGCTGTCTGCAGTGAGCTGCGTTGCATTTTGTTTTGTTTGTTTGTTTGCTTGTTTTTCGAGACAGGGTCTTGCTCTGTTTCCCAGGCTGAAGTGTAGTGGCATGATCACAGCTCACTGCAGCACTCCTGGGCTCAGATGATCCTCCTACCTCAGCCTCCCGAGTAGCTGGGATTACAGGCATGCGCCACTATACCCAGCTAATTCCTTGTGTATTTTGTAGAGATGGAGTTTCACCATGTTGCCCAGGCTGGTCTTGAACTCCTGCACTCAAGCAATCTGCCCATCTTGGCCTCCCAAAGTGCTGGGATTACAGGTGTAAGCCACCACACCCAGCCTGCATTTCATTTTGGAAGGGCCGTTCTTCATTGTCCTGGACTGTTGCATACATCACAAGATGTCCAGCATCCCTGCTCTCTAAATACCAAGAGCATCCTCCCAATCATTGGGACAGCAGAAAACACAAACACCCCCTCATGCTGACAAAGGCTCCCAAGGGGGTGATATCTGACTCTCAGAACAGAGTCACAGTGAGGTGTTTGCCAAGCTCTCCTGGCTGCCCACACCTGGTAAAAATGCCAGCTCTTTCTTGAAGCACATTGGGGTTCTGTAGAAGCTCCCTGTAGGGACCTTTGCAGGCTCTGCCCCCGAGTTTGCCCTTGGATTATCCAGATGACCTCTCATGATCACCAGTTCCTGCCCTGGGTAGGGGGTGGTCTGCCATACAGACCCTCCCCCCTGCTGGGGATCCACCAAACAGACCCTCCCCCTGCTGGGGCTCCCTCACACTGGCAGACAGCGTCTTGGTCAGGATCCATTGAAGGTTTGAGCCAGCTAATTTCTATGACATTCATTTGCCCCAGGAGGAGTCACAGATGTGCAGGCTTCCCCGTGGCTGTCCTGTCTTTTCAGCTGCCACAGCAAGCTGCCCCCATCATCATCTCTCTGCCAGTGAGGGATAGAAAATCAATCTCCATCCCTGTGGGTATCATCCCTTCCCATGCTCCTAATAAAGACATACCCAAGACTAGGTAATTTATAAAGGAAAGATGTTTAATGTATTCACAGTTCCACATGGCTGGGGAGGCCTCACAATTATGGCAGAAGGTGAAGGAGGAGTAAAGTCACATCTTACATGGCAGCAGGCAAGAGAGCTTGCACAGGGGAGCTCCCATTTATAAAACCATCAGATCTCCTGAGACTTGTTCACTACCATGAGAACAGTATGGGGGAAACCGCGCCCATTATTCAATTATCTCCGCTTGGCATCGCCCTTGACATATGGGATTTATTACAATTCAAGGTGAGATTCGGTGGGGACACAGAGCCAAACCATATCATTTTGCCCCAGTCCCTTCCAAATCTCATATACTCACATTTTAAAACCAATAATTCCTTCCCAACAGTCCCCTAAAGTCTTAACTCATTTCAGCATTAAAAGTCCACAGTCCAAAATCTCATCTGAGCCAAGACAAGCCCCTTCCACTTATGAGCCTGTAAAATCAAAAGCAAGTTACTTACTTCCTAGATACAATGGGGGTAAAGGCATTGAAATACACCCACTCCAAATGGGAAAAATTGGCCAAAACGAAGGAACTACAGGCCCCATGCAAATCAGAAATCCAGTGGGGAGGTCAAACTTTAAAGCTCCAAAATGATCTCATTTGATCCCATGTCTCACATCCAGGTCACACTTATGTAAAAGGTGGGTTCCCCTGGTCTTGGGCAGCTCCACCCCTGTGGTTTTGCAGGATACAGCCCCCCTCCTGGCTGCTTCCATGGGCTGGTATTAAGTGTCTATAGCACATGGTACAAACTGTCAGTGGATCTACAATTCTGGGGATCTGGCAGATGGTGACCCTCTTCTCACAGCTCCAGTAGGCAGTACCCCAGTGGGGACTCTGTTTGGGGCCTCTCACCCCATAATTCCCTTCCACACTGTCAAAGCAGAGGTTCTCCATGAGGGCCCTGTCCCTGCAGCAAACTTTTTCCTGGACATCCAGGCATTTCCATACATCCTTTGAAATCTAGGGGGTGGTTCCCAAACTTCAATTCTTGTCGCACCTGCATGACCAATGCCACATCGAAACTGCCAAGGCTTGGGGCTTGCACTCTCTGAAGCCACAGCCTGAGCTGTACCTTGGCTCAGTTTAGCCATGGCTGGAGTAGCAGGGATGCAAGGCACCAAGTTCCAAAGCTGCACACAGCAGGGAGGCCCTGGACCCAGCCCAGGAAACCATTTTTCCCTCCTAGGCCTCCAGGCATGTCATGGTAGGAGCTGTGGTGAAGGTCTCTGACATGCCCTGGAGACATTTCCCCCATTGTCTTGTCAATTAGCATTTGGGTCCTTGTTACTTATGCAAATTTTTGCAGCAGATTTGAATTTCTCCCCAGAAAATAGGTTTTTCTCTTAGTTTATGAGAAAACTAAAACAATCAAACTCACAGAAGCAGAGAATAGAATGGTTGTTACTAGAGGCTAGGGATGAGGGTAATGGGGAGATGTTGGTCAAATGGTACAAAGTTTCAGCTAGAGAGGAGGAATAGGGAAAAATTGTTTTTGAGACGGGGTCTCACTCTGTTGCCGGTGTCAGTGCAGCGACATGTCATGGCTCAATACAACCTTAAACTCCTGGAATCAAGTGATCCTCCTACCTTAGCCTCTCAAGTAGCTGAGACTACAAGCATGTGCCACCGCCACACCCAGGTATTTTTTTTTAACAGAGACAAGTTCTTGCTATATTGTTTATAGATAAACTGATCCCCAGAGAGCAAAGAAAGGGAAATGGAGTCAGAGATTGACTGCAAAGGGCACAGGGGAATTTTAGACACTATAATGTATTCTAGAACTTGATCGTAGTGGTAGTTGCATGAGTATATACTTTTACCAAAACTCATTAAACTGTATACTTAATATGGGTAAATTTATGGTATATACATTATAGCACTAAAAAGGTGCTTTTTTTTTTTAAGACAAAATACTTACACAGGCATGGCACTTCATAGAAGAGGCCATCCAAATAGCCAGTGAGCCCATGAAAAAATGATCAACATCATTAGTCATCAGGGAAATATAAATTACAACCACAAATTATAACTACATTCCCACCAGATTGGCTAAAAGTAAAAGGACAGATAATACTAAGTGATGGGGAAGATAAGGAGCAACCAGAACTTTTGTACACTGCTGATGAGAATGTAAAATTGTACAACTACTGTGGAAAATAGTATCTCTTAAAGCTGTGACCTAGCACTTCCACCCAAGAAACAAGAGTGCATGTATCTACCAAAATATATGTACAGAATGTGCATAGAGATCTTATTGGTAATAGCCAATGGCCAGAAATAGCTCAAGTGTCCATCAACAGACAGACAGATGAACATGTTGAAGTATAACTATCCAAAGGAATACTAGTCAACAATAAAAAGGGAATGAATTATTCATACATGCAATAACATAAATAAATCTCAAAAAGTATATTAAATGAAAGAAGCCAGATACCAAAATATATGTGCCATTTGGGTCATTTATATGAAGTTCTAGAACAAGTAAGACTGAGTGATGGTGTTAAAAATCAGACCAGTGTTTGTTTCTGGATAACATATGTGTCGACTAAAAAGATGCATGAATTCCAGCACTTTGGGAGGCGAGCCAGGGAGATTGCTTGAGCCCAGGAGTTCAAGACCAGCTTGGGCAACATAGTGGGAGCCTGTCTCTACAGAAGAGAAAAACAATATGCATGAAGAAAATGTCCGAGGTACTGGAAGTGTTTTCTATCTTGGTGTGCATGGTGGTGGCAGCACATGGTTGTAGAACACATGAGTGTACATACATAGACAATTTGTCATGCTGTGCAATTAATTTTTACTTATTTAATTTTGTACTTTATTGAGCGCCTCAATTTTAAAAGTCCAATTTTTAAAAATGGCTAAAGCTAAGAGAGAAAGTAGAAGAAGCTGTGGGAGCCATCTTCACCGAGATGCTGGCTCAAGTCACAAGCCTTTCCAAGGTAGAGGATTTGGAGAAAGTAGCTGGTAAGGTCCACAGCTGACTCTCAAAAATGGCTGTAATTGGAGAGAAGGGAGCCAGGCATGAGAAACGCAGCCAGTTAGATGAGAGGAAAGTCCAGATAGAGTGTATGCCAGGGAAGCAATAGACAGGGAGAGTTTTCAAGCAGGTTGGTGGTGTTTAATGCAATGCAGTGGTCTAGAAGGATAAGGACAAACATCACTATCTCAGATATTGTCCTATGAGAATCTCTGAGGTGCTTTCCACCAACACCTTCATATTCTCCTGATGGGAGGTAGCCTGGTCATGCCTTCCTTAAGGGCAATTTAGAATATGTCAATGCTTTAAAAAAAAAAAAAAAAGAGTTTGCTGTGGTGTTACTTGCAAGTGCAAGAAACCAGAAACCAGCGAAACAACAAACATGAGG
>CAUYLG010031113.1:0-27369 GCA_963573385.1 Cacajao melanocephalus | reverse complement strand
GAAGTCAATCTCTTGTTTCTTCAAAGAAACTGATTAACATACTTAATCTCGACTGAATAGAAATCATATCAGTTGTTATTGCCCTGTTCTCTCTCCCTCTTTTTCTTCCTCTTTCTTTCTCTCATACATTCTTTTTCTTTCTTTCTTTCACTCTCACTTTCTTTCCTCTCTTTTTCTTTCTTTCAAAAAAAAAAAAAAAAAAAAAAAAAAAAAACTCCTTATTTTTCATGACCCTCTAGCTAATAGCAAAAAGTTACCATTTGAAGAACATTGATTAAAGTAAAGGAGCTCTGTTTGGTTTGGGGTTTTTATATTTTCTTTCCATTTTTTAATTAGTTCCTACCTTTTGGCACCATTCTCAAATTAGTACTCATTTCTAGCCAAATTTCTCAAGTTTCAAAATGAGCATCTGACAAAGA
The DNA here is from genome assembly GCA_963573385.1 of Cacajao melanocephalus. NCBI lineage: Eukaryota > Metazoa > Chordata > Mammalia > Primates > Pitheciidae > Cacajao > Cacajao melanocephalus. Next base: position 26,950 of record CAUYLG010031113.1, on the reverse strand, counting down.
AAGTGGATTCTGGCGAACATGAGCACTTTTTAAATCAGGATGAATCAAAACAGTTCTCTCCTATATTTCTACAGTGTTTCAACCAAATCAGAGGCTTAACTATGAGACATAAAGCAAAGGAACATGTTCACCCCCCAGACTGGCATTTGTTGGGACAGGACTTATTACTGTAAAATTCACTGCCAAAGGAGAAAAAAGGAAAGATCAGATAGAGTGAGGAAGTGGCATTACTGTGTTGTGCCAATGAGGAACAATGTTTTTGGATGCTTATCCTTTATTTGAGATGAAGTATAAATATATTTGCAGAAGTAATTCTAGACAAATTACATAAGACACCAACTCTAATTCTTTCAGGGATACAGCTCTTGAGCAATTATAATCACCAAATATGAACAACGGCATATTTTCCCTACTAAACTGTGTGGAAAATAAGACAGAATAAGACAATGGCATGTTTCCTAACGTTCAAGAAATTTTAATCTGATTAAGAAAGAGAAGATTAGAAGATAAAACAAAATTTGAAAAGCATGAGAATATATGTAATTGAATACTAAATTGCGTAGCAAAAATCTATGTGTGGAAGAAAAGAACATTAGCAAATGCTGAGAATCATGGAAGAAGGCTTCATTAGAAAGGTCGGACTTAATTTGAGTCTTAAAAAGTAGACATTCATTCATTGACTCATTTGGCATTCATTCACTAAGAACTGACTCTCTACCAAGCACTCTGTTAATTTTAAAGGACATAAAGTTTATTTATGCCCTGACTTCATGGTATACACAGTTATTCCAGGAAACATAAATATATAAAAGGTGATGTTAATACAATATTAGGGCAATTATAGAGATAGGGGAGCACTGTTGAAGTACAGGGATTAGAGAAAGCTTTCTAAATCAGATAATGCCTGAACTAAGTTTTAAAAGATACTTTGCCAGGTATATGTCTGCTGAAGCATGGAACCTTATCAAGTCAAAGGTGTAGAAATAATGGGTAGCACCTAGACAGATGGAGGAGATAATGGGGCAGCATTTCAAATAAAGGCCACATTATTATTAAGTCATGGAGAGAGGAATGAACATGGCATTTCTGGAATAAACCAGCCTGACTGAGTGGAGGGTTTATGTTGATAGAAGGGAGAGATTTGATTAAGTATGTAAAGCTGAATCTATATTTTCTAAGTAATAAAAGTCAGGAAGAAGAGCTTGATTTTTGGTAGCTGTTAGAGGTGCACCTCTAGAGAGTTAGACTTTTTAACAGGAGTCTGATAATTTACTTAGGAGTCTTAATCTAGCAGGTAATGTAAGAATGATGTAAATCCCTACATCTTAGTGTTAATGAGGTGAACTAAAAAGCTATAACTACAATCCATGTGTGATTGACTGGAAAGTAGTATTGGAGTAAGGACATGTTTATTTGCAAGAAACAAAATGTCAGTCCAGTTAGCTGAAGTGCAAGAATTCAAGCTGCAAACTCACAAGCATCTTGGGACAAGAAAGAAAGTAGGTCAAGCCACCTGGAGGCTAGACCAGAAAGCCAGCAAGTGAGGCTCCTCACTCCATCTCTCGGGAAGTCACCTGACTCTTGACTCAGCCCCTCTCTGCTAGGTAGCAAAATATTCTTGCTTCTTTTAGTACCCTTTAGCTCTCCCTGTCACCTATACAGTATACAAATAGACAAAAAGCAGTTATTCCCATCCAACATGACCTTTGTTCATCTAACTGTCATTTGAGACTCCAACTCCAAATACCTGGCTTAAATAAATTGCCCAGCCATACTCCAGTTGGGGGCAGGATGTGGTAAGGCACATGCTAGGGAGCACTGCAAGTTCCTGATTCTGGGGATGGAGCATTTGCACTAAGAAAGAACAGTGAGGCAGTGATTGAGATATCCCACAAGGTGAGCCTGAACTTTGACTATAGCAATGAGCATGGGAAAGAAAGACATTTTCTTGGAAGAAATAATAAAAGAATTTGATGACTAGCTACACACAAAGGGTGAAAAAAGAAAATATTTCAAAGTTGATATAAAGGTTAAATTTAAATAATCTAGAGAACGATGGTGCTTTGATAAGGCTAAAGAATTTAGGAGAGATATCTGACTGGAGCAGAAAGGCAATGTATCCCAGTAGAAAGAACAATAAGTTTGAGATAATGATAGGCATTCACCTGAAATAAAGTAGACAACTAAAAATATGGAACTGAATCGAAACTTATAAATAGAATTGGATGTTATGCATTCAAATTAACTATATGATGGTGAGAGTTAAAGCTATTTAAAAAGTACAATAGGAAAAGTATTTTTTCTGAAGGAGAATATAGAAAGGGAAGAGATAGGAGTCAAGAACTGAGACTTTGGGAATAACTGCAAGAAAGACAATTTGGGATCCATAAGTAAATGTCTTGTATAGCAAAAGAAATAGACAATAGGTGGCCAGAGAAGTACAGGGAAAATACAAATAGAATTATGCCATAAAATTTTTAAAAAGCACCAACTTCTCTCAAACACTTGTTTAATGCTATGTTTTTTGCCCGATTTCAAACTCAGAATGGGAGAAGCTGATCAGCTAGGATTTCTTTTTCCCATTTCTGGTTTTTACTTTTTCTGAAACTAAGAATTTGTTTTGTTTTGTTTTGTTTTTTCAGTTTTAAATGTCACTTACTTTGAAATTCAGTATTTCCTAAAAGAGTTATCAGGACTTCTTTTCCTAATTGGAAATTAGCTCTACGTAGATAGCTAGGAAAAAACAAATGGTTTTCATTTAAGCTGTTTTTTTCCTTCAGTAATCTCCTTACTTGAACTAAGACTAAACTTATGAACTTTAAGTTCAAAAGAGACCCATTTCAAATATTAGGAGCTGGTGAAAGAGGTATGAACAATGGAAGTCAATTTTCAATGGTAAATGCTATAATAAGAAATTGGTTACAGCTTCCTCCAAACTGGAAAAAGAAAAGAGACTCTACAGCAAAAAGTTTGCTGCTCTTAAATTAAAAAAGAAAAAGATCAATGAAATCTTTCTGAAGTAAAATTAAAATAGGGCCAGATGAAAGACTATGTACTTTACAGATAAATCTGGCTTTTGTATAAGGAGGTATTGGGAACATGAACCCAGCCTCCTGCTAGTCTCTTTTCTTTCAAACATGGGTATTGCCTTTAAACTAAAAACGTAGCAAATACTGTGACTATATTAAATCTAAATACTCTACCTCTCTGTATAAAGCTCATAGTTGCACTAATTGTTCTAGCAGTCACTTCATACTATGAATTCATATTGAACTAAAACCCCTAAGAATTTTTCCCATCAACCTCAACAAAGACTGTTTGTCTCGATTCTGTATTTAATCAAGTGACTTTGAATCTGAATTTGAAAATTTGCATTTTCTTTATGAGTTTTATCTCTTTCATTTGGCACACACCTTTCAAATGTTTTTTGAATTCTTATGTTGTTGAAGATATACCAGTTATTTTCATAGCTTTCTGGTTTCTACAAATGTAATTACTATGCCATATTTTTTCCCTCGTTCATTTTAAAATTGAGTTTCTGCTGAATGTCATACTCTTTGCTAGATGTCAGGGGTGCAGAGAGAAATCAAGTAGCCTCTTCCCTTAAGAGCCCCACAATCTAATTGGGGAAAAGGGAGAAAATATATATTTTGCAAATATTGTGACAAATGCAATAACAGAGATAGGCTCAGTAGATTATGGAATTAAAGGGTGGTGTCTTGTGAGGGTGTGAAGACAGGGAAGTTAGAGGGGGGTGCAGGGGGCGGAAGAGGCCTTATTACGTGAGAGTATACTTCCTGGGAAAGGCAGTCTTTCTCTTGTTTTCCTGTTAATCAAGAATTTTATCTGATTATAGGATCCTGCAGACAAATGCTGGGGAACTCTAAATTAGTGATTCTCAAAACGTGGTCCTCATACATCAGCATTAGCATCATCTGGAGATGTGTAGGAATGCATATTCTTGGGCCTCATCCCCGACATGCTGAATCTGAAACCCTGGAGTAGGATGCAGAAATCTGTGTTTCAGCATCCTCCCCTAGGTAACTGTGGCACCCACTCAAGTCTAAGCACTGCTGCTTTAAACGCCAATCCTTTAATCAGTGTCTCATAGGTGGCCAGTCCCTCCTATGGTAGCTATGGAGAAGAGGAGACACCTGAAGATGAAGTCAAAGGCTCTGCTTAGGAATACCAGCTCAGCCAGCCACTCACTAGTCTGTTTGAACCAAATTACTTAACCTTACCATTCAGACTACTGATTCATCACATTTTCTTCAGATTACTGTAAAAATAAAATGAAAATGTGTGTGTGTGTAAGTACCTAGCATATTACCTAGAAGGCACCTTTTGTTTGTTTCACAACAGAGTAATGAGTTTACCTATGTTAATACTATGAAAAGGCCATAGAAGTGTCTGAAGAATATAGAAATATGTAAATGTTTGCCTCTGGATAAGTAGACATGAGAGTTGTCTTCAACATTTGGAAAGCAGTACTTTAATCCATCTTAAGATGAATTTTCACTTACCAATCTAAAGAGAAATAATTGATTTAAAAAAAAAAAGATTTGATTCAGTACAGCAAGAAATAGTCTAATAAGGGAAAGGACCAGAGCAGAGGGCTGGAGAGTCACTGTAGTTTTCCAAACAAATAAGAAGACATTTTTACTTTGGTGGGAGAAACCACCATATACCTTCCCAAGCAAGCATCAGTATGATTCTGTATGATTACTGCTTTTAGCAGGTTATTCTGCCTGGTTTCTGAGGATTCCCAAATATTTCACAGTTAAGAGTCAATGGCTCTCCAACTGAAGATGTTTCTGCACTCTGTGAATAAGAAAATTTTTACAAATGGGCCATTACATCCATATTGTCTATATGTCACAAATATAAATACTTTCTGTATATCCTGAAAATTTCTGAAAATCTTCATGACCCACTTTATTTGCGGCATCCTACTAGCTAATGCTCCAAGTTTACACAATTATACTTTATGTCCCATTCTCTTCTGGGTTTATAAAAGAGGAAATAAATGTGTAAATATGCTAACCTTATTAAATAAATGTGTAAATATGCTAACCTTATTTATTTATCTATGTCTTAGATATTGTTGAAACATGCATCATTTTAAAATAATGTATTTTCTCTTAATATTCTTTTGCATGATGGAGTCTTTATGCTTTGCTAAAATGAGGTAAATGCATTTTTTTTTAAATCTGAGAAAGGCCTGGGATTTATAAAAAGGGAACATTTCCAATGAGATTAAATTTTAATGTTCATAGAACTACATCAAAGCAATTAAAAAAGAGTGAGTTAAATATAGCTTTCCCCTGACAGAGATGCTGCCCTTAGTAGGACACATTGCTATATTCTGTAACCAAATACACTGCCCCAGTTTACTTTAATTCTAGCTAAATCTGTATACCCTCCAGAGTGGTATCCTTGAGAAGTTAAGCACCACAGTTATTTAAATCAATGATAGTGTGAATAGCAATAATGGGGCTTGCCATATGCAAGTGATTGGCAGGTCTGCACACCAGATTCAAACAGACTGTACACACTGACCATATAGGCTGTACCCAGGGCAACAATATGATAGGAAATATTGTAAGGTGCCTCTGATCAGAGGCCATCTCTTCTAACAATCACCTACTGTGCTAGCACAAGACATGCCCCCAAAGTTAAACAATAGTACTAAAATTATGATGGAGCTATTTGTCATGTTAGGTGAGTTTCTTAAGAGCAAGAACCTTGATTTACCCATTTCTGTATCCCCTAGAACTTGGCAAACACTTAATGTTTAATGGGTTATTAACAAATAAATAAATGAGTTAATTTGTGAGAGTTTACATCTCCAGACCGCCACATTCTCCCTTTGATACATTGCTTACCATATGGACTCCCTCTGCTTTAAAAGAACCGCCAGGGGTTGCTATTTTATATTTTTTAATTTGCAATGTCTTTAGCATACTTTTTTAAAAACCATAACACACTTTCACTAATTGTATTTTTCAAAGAAGGCCACAATAATATATACCATCTCACATAATCTTACAGGTGACATTGACTTTCCTGCCTTTGAGCAGTGAGGTCTATGCCCCTCCTTTGAACCTGAATAGACTTGCCTTAACCATTGGAGTATGGTGGAAAAAACACTGAGTCACTAAATCATAAAAATGCCATGCATATATACCTTGTTCTATCAGTAGGCTCGCTCTTGACGGCCAGCCACCATGCTATGAGAAAGCCAAGCAGCCATATGGAAAAGCCCCATGTAGTTATTCTAACCAAAAGCCCCAGCTGAGACCCCAGCCAATAGTCAGCATTAATAGCCAGATATATGAGCAAGGAGTCCTCGGACGATTCCAGCCCTCAGCCTTCAAGGCTTCTCAGTCTTCAAGCTGCTCCAGCTGATGAAGCAAGGAACACAGACAAATTGCCCCTACTAAACCCGGCCCAAATTGCAGATTCATAAAAATCATAAATGATTGTTCTTACTTCAAGTCACTACAATGGAGATGATTTGTTGCAAAGCAATAGATAACAGGAACACATACATATCAATAAGTGGATAATAACTGTACAGTTCAATCATCGCTAAATGAGCACACCCGTGTAATCACCATCTAGTTCCAGAAATAAAGCATTGCTAGTATCCCAGAAGCCTGTCCAGATCTCTTCTTGTTGTAACCCCCACAAAAGCAACCATTATCCTGATTTCTAATACCAGAGATTAGTTTGGAATATTTTGAATGCCATGCACTTGCAAAATAGGTACTCTTTTGGGACCAATTTCTTTATCTCAGTGTTTGTGTAATTAATCCATATTATTGCAAATATCTGTAGTTTATTCAATTTAACTGCTATGTACTATTGTATGAACATACAACACTTTCTCTGTTCTGTTGATGAATATTTGAAGTTTTAACAAATACTACTACTGTTAGTATTCTTGGGCATGTCTTTTGGTGTACATACTCATTGTATATTTGGAGGTATTATATTTGTATATTGTATATTTGGAGGAGTTATATTTGGTATTACTGATAATACCAAACTGTTTTCCAAAGTAACTGCACCAATTTACACTCCCATCAACAATGTATAATGTTCCTCCCAGCACTTTGTAATTTGAGTCATTCTGCTGGACAATATTAATGTGCATTTTCTTGATGTCTAATGAAGTTGAGCCCTTCTTATGTTTGTTAGCTTTGTGTGTATTTTCTTTTGTAAACTGCTTGTTCAATTCTTTTGCCAATTTTTATATTGGGCAATCTTGTCATTTTTAAATATGTTTAAGAATTCATTATATATTCTACAAGAGACTTGTCATCTGCCAACTCCCCTCAAAGACTATTAAATTCATCTAATGATCCAGCAAAACCAAATTTCTTAACCTACTGTTGTGACGAAGAGCATCAGTTTGACACTCTTCAGTCTCAGAAAAGGGAAGACAAGAGTGGATATCCATGGAATTTAAAAAAATCTAAAATCAAGTGATTTGTGGAGAATCTTTCAATGCAGACATCTGATTGGGACTGGTAAAAATTCATAATAAATTAGTATAGGATTGGGGAACAACAAGGCAACAGTCGTAAAGTGAGTCTTCTTAAACAAACAGTTGTTTTATGAGATTTTCCACCAAGCGAGCAAACTATTATCCTGAGTAGGGAGCTCTTTTCCTAGATGAGCAATCTACTGTTCGGCCAAATTAGTTTTCATGAATTTCCTGAAGCAAGTAGTGAAGTTATTTATTGGGTTCAGTCTTACCTTTCTTGGCAAAACTTTTCAGAACAAATTGTAAGTGGTCTGTTTCCAGTCCTAAGAACTAAGCTCTGTAGACGCAGGGGGTCCCAGTTGTCAGATCCTGTGTCACAGACATGTTGCAAATATTGTCACTCCTTTTTTGCTTGTCTTTAGAGTGACCATCCTGATTTGTCTAGGACTCTCCCAGTTTTAGCACTAAAAATCTATGTTGCAAGAAAGTCCTTAGTCCTGAGCAAACGGAGATGGTTGGCCACCTCAGTTGCTTTGTTTCTCTTAAATGTATCGTTTGACAGACAGATGTTCTTAAATTTAATGTAGTGCAGCTTAACAGATTTTCTTAGGATTAGTGCTTTTTTGAGTCCTGTTAAGAAATCTCGTAGATAAGTTTTTACACATAGCCTAAATTTAATCATATAATATAAACTTTTATAAGAATTTGATGATTTAAATGGATTTCCTATGCTTAAAATTCCTTGTGTATATTAATTTTGAAAATGATTCTTCAGTACCAAAAGCTAAGCTAAGGAATCCATTAAGTCTCTTTTATGATTTTAGATTTTTTTAAATTCCAAAAGATATAATGAAAGAATGAGCAAGTTTTGATAAATGAAGGTAGAAATTTCATGAAAAGATTATACTATTAATGATCAAACTTCATGACTCATAGTAAATGAAAAAATATGTATCAGAGGGGACTTTTTGGTCTTTCTTTCCAAATACTGCTGAAACTAGAGCCTAACGTCACAAAAATCACAAGCTGCTGGGAGCATTACATTTTTTGACAAAATACTTGCTAGTCACTTTCTCTTTCTTTCTTTCTTTCTTTCTTTCCTTCCTTTCCTTCTTTCTTTTCTTTCCTTCCTTTCTTTTCTCCTTTCTTTTCTTTCTTGACAGGGTATCACTCTGTTGCCCAGGCTTCAGTGCAGTGGCATGAAAACAGCTCACTACAGCCTCGACCTGGGCTCATGCAATCCTCCTGTTTCAGCATAGCTGGAATCACAGGTGTGCATCACCATACCCAGCTAATTTTTTTTTTTGAGAGACAGAGTCTTACCACGTTGCCCAGACTGGTCTCAAACTCCTGGGCTCAAGTAATTCTCCCACTTTGGCTTTCCAAAGTGCTGGGATCATAGGCATGAGCCACCGTGCTGGTCTTCTTTTTCAAAGTTAATGTCCTCAACAAGATGTGTCCATTTCATCTCCATCTATTCCAGTCTAGATACCCTACAAAACGTTCATCATCTGACTAAAACAATTACAACAGGACTCACTCTTGATCTTTTTCATACCAGCTCAATCATTTCATAGCAATCATTAACAGTTAAACTTTTTGCCATTTATGTTGTTACTATGTGTAAGCCACTGCAGTAAACACATTAGAGAGACAAAGACATATGGAATGGCAGTCTTTGCCAGGCAATTCTCCTCTTTAACACTTTGTAGTCTAAGTTTCAGAAGTCTACACATTTTACGAGTTTTTCAAACCACTTACCACCTTTGCTGCCTCCACCTTCATCATTATGCCAAGCTTTTTATCTCCTTATTAATATTATTTGATGTGAGTTCAATTACTCCAAAAGTAAAGTGCCATAGTTCTACACTAGATAGAAATTAAGACATCGTTGATTCAATTATTTAATTTATTAATGTTTCCAAAGATAACCACATACCTTTTTATCTTGTCTCACATTTCTTTTAACTTCCTGGGTTTTTCATTTTATACTTAAAATATTTAAATATTTAAAACCTGCTTTAGATTTCCAGAGGTGGCCACAGTAAAGTAAGCCCACCACTACTTGTTTTTTCCACTGATTATACCTAACAATTCTGGTCAAAATTCAAAAAAACAAAATTTGAGAACGCTGAAAAGATGAATTGGAGAGGTATGCCAAAGCCTGAAGAATGAACCATAGAAGGCATGATTTTCCTGGTTTTATTTTTCGTTTTTTATCACCTGACTCTAACCCAATAGAGCCTGAGCCACAGAACTGCACTAAAGCAATGAAAAAAAAACGTTCAGATACTTTAAACCAGTCTTTCTAGCCATCAGAACTGACAGAGATGGGTCCTGTGATCCAGTAACTGCAGGGGAATCTTCATTGTGTCCTCCCCTTGCCTTTCTCACAACTTTTCCCCAAAGTCAGCCCCAGTCAAGCAGAACTATGTAGCAATATGAGCTTATAAAATGCTAAGATAGATTTTTTTTCTATCTGAATGACATGGAAAGGGGAAAGATTATATACCTGTACTTACCTTTTTAAACTAGAGACACATATCCCTCATGAAATTTTGAAAAAGGCTGTGTTATTTCTTCCAAAATTTTCTGTTATCTGTTTCTCTGCTACTTTCTGAAACTCTTTTTAGATAGATATTGAGCTTCCTAGCTTGGTCTTCTAGTATACAATATTTTCTTATATATTTCCCAATGGTATAGGTTTTTTATATTGTTTTTGTTTTGTTTTTTTAACTTCTTAGAAAATTTCTTTGATTTTTTTTCTTCAACCCTTCGATTTTTTTTCTTCCAACCATCATTTTCTGCTTTCCCAAGAGTTATTTTGTATGCTTTCTAATTGTTTAGATTTTGTTTTTGTTTTGTGTCCTGTTTTTGCATTATCAAGGCAAACTGTCAAATAACTCTAGATTACTAATTAGTGTTTTATTATTGGATATTTTAATTTTTAAACATTTCCTATTAGTTGGATTTTCTATTTCCTCTGTGGTTATTTTTTTTTTCTCTTTCTGTATTTGCCTCTTTCTTTTACATTTTATACTTGATTTTACTAGTCTAGGGATGACCATTTGTATTCTTTAGAATCATAGATTGGCAGATTTTGCTTTATGGCATGAGAACTAGAAACCGGCCACCATGCTGGAGAGTCTCTGAACCACCAACATGGAAGTCAAAGCTCCTAAAGCTGCCCTACCTCTGCAGGATGAGATGATTATATACCTTCAGAAATGTGACTTTGGTATATTTTGGCTTCAGTTGTAGAGTAAACCTGATGATGATATTATGTGTGAAAAAACTTAGTAAAAAGGATAGGGCCATTACTTTTTTTCATACAGATTTCAATTAACAACCTTCTCTATTAGTTATTTGTTGCTGCCACAACAAATCAACTAATATACTCAGTAACTTAAAACAACACAGACTTATGATCTCACAGTCTCTGTAGGTCAGAAGTCCGTGGGACCTCAGCTGGGTCCTCTGCTGATGAACTCATCAGGCTGCAATCGAGGTGTTGGCAGTGCTGCATTCCTTCCTGGACACTTTGAGGAGAATCCACTTCCAACCAACCTCGTGGAGTTTGTTGACTGAGTTCAGTTCCTTGTGGTTGCAGGAATGAGACTCCCATTTCCTTCCTGGCTGTCAGTTGAGGCAGGTTTTTACTCTTCTATGATAACTGCATTTCTTCCCATGCTTTCCATGTGATCCTCTGCAGCCACAGCAGGTTGCGTATTTTTCATGCTTCAAATCTTTCTGACTTTTCCTTCTGTCTTATCACTCTGATTCCATCCAGAGAAATTTCTTTGCTTTTAAGGTCTCCTGTGATTAGACTGGGTCCACCCAGATAATCCAGGATAACTTTCCTGTTTTAAGATCTGTAAACTTACTTGTATCTGTGAAGTCACTTTAGCCACGTAATGTAACATATACATAGATCCTAGGAGTTAGGGTACAGATATTTTTGAAGGGGCCATATCCTTCTTTTAGTCCCATCTCTTGTTTCTATGTGCTGTTATTACTGAAATGTCATAGTCTTAGCTAACTAAGAATTTTGCAATGTAGATAGATCAGCTGGCCTGAAGTTCAGCCCACTCCATAAATGTTCTAGGTAATAATTACAAAGGAACTGGAATTAGACTACTTACCAGTAACATGAGATGTTAAAAATTATGGAAGAATGCCTTCAGAAGACTGAAGGAAAATTTTCAATAGAGAATTCTATACCTAAAATATTAACCAAATGTGAGTGCAGAACAAAAAAAAAATTTCTAAACATCTAAGAACTGAAAACTATATCTCATATATCTTCCTTTATAATATTACTTGAAAATGTACCCCCACCAAATAAAAAAGTAAATCAAGCAAGAAAAAGACATAAGATCCAGGAAACATCAGCCAATGCAGCAGATTAATTTTTAAAATCCCAGAAGATTGGCTGTTCCATGAGCCTAAGACAGCAATCAATCCATATTGGAGTTAGAATATGAAAGGGTCCAAGAGAGATATCCAGGAAAAAGGGATTTCATAGATATGATACTATCCTTGAGAAATTTTAAGAATTGAAGAATGCAATAATGACAGAAAATAAAATAAAAATATGTAAGGCAAGTTGTAGCCCCAGGGAAAACAAAAAGGTGTTTCAGAAAGGAGACTTAATCACAGTTTGATTCTCAGCAGTCAAGTAAACAATATTTAATAGTCATGGTACAAATATTAAAAATCAGTTATAGTTAGGGAACCGAATACAAATAAAAATAACACTGACATTGTAAAAGTAGTCGCATAAGCTGGGAGTTGGAGCTAGGGAAGGAGAGATAATAGGAAGGGAAAAAACACCAACAATCTCATTTTACAAACTGAGGAATCCAAAAACACCACCCATAATTAACAGAACAGAAAATAGAGCTATTAATAGTTGTATGTTATTTAAAGTTACAAATTTCATTATAGAGAAACTAAAAACTAAATATATAGAAAGGGACAAAGGTGAAGTGAAAGTGAATTATGTTCTTCTCTAGCACAGATAAAAATCAATAGATAAGGTCTAATATTAATAAATTATTTTTAAAGTACATAGTGTTAAGAGCAGAGGTCAGCAAACAATGGCTTGCAGGCCAAATCCAACCCATGACCTGTTTTCGTATGCCTGGTGAACTAAGAATACTTCCATTTATATTTAAAGAGTGGTCAAAACAGAAGACGGTGTGACAGAGACTAAACATTTTCTATTTAGCTATATATAGAGAAAAAATAGTCAAATCCTGATTTAGAGATGTGGGAGATGCTCCTGCTGGAGTCTCTTGTGCTCAAACACACCTTTCTGGGTATGCTAGAAATGCGAGGTCCAGACCTGAACCATGTGTCATGCTGTGTGTGCAGTCAGCAACCTTAAATAATGAAGTAATATCTCCCCCAGGTCAGAGAGCAAGTTTGTTGACTGCTTATAATGAAACGGTGGATTCCCTAAGCTCGATGATCCTGCTCTGTCACACAATTCACTGCATTTGTCCAGACCCTCCTTATCATCCCCGTGGGACTCGAGAGGACAAAGGGAACTAACACAAACAAGACAATACACATGTCCCTTGCTGTGCTGTCAGTAATTCTTCAGTTTTCACTGACCTAGGAGCATCATTGGAACAGTAACAGACGAAGTTATTCACTTGTCAGCGATGTAAATTCAAATATCAGAGGCTGAGGCGGGAGGACCACACAGCCTGGGCAACGTAGTAAGAACTTGTCTCTACAAAAACTGTTTTAAATGTAAAACAAAATATTAAATTCAAATTCCAGATCCTGATTGAGGCAACTATTGAAATAACTAAAAGCAGAAACAAGTAAGTGTTTGTCTTTGTAGTAGAGAGTAGAGGCCAGTCAGGGAATCATTACTTTTCATATAAGACCTTCTTACTATTTGATTTTTAAAATATATATGCATATATTACTTTGATTTTATATATATATGTATATATATATTTATTATATATTTATTTTATTTACTTTATTTCTAGATAGATAGCTATAGATAGATAGATAGATAGATAGATAGATAGATAGATAGATAGATAGATATAAAGATATTCCCACACATCACCACTGTAAATTGAATCTGGCCAGATTCAAAACTAGTTTTGACAAGTAAAAAGCAACAGATGTGACAGGTGTAACCTGGACCATAAGAGATCTTCAGCTTCTACCTAGAATTCTTAATATTCAAACTTAGCCATGGTGTGAGAAGGCCAAGATATATGGAAAACCACATGGAAGAACAGAGAGGCATCTTGGTCAAGAGCCACAACTGAACTCCTAGCCAACTGCTAGCCAAGTGCTCTCAACAGTCCTGCCCATTTGAGTACTCAGTTGTCTTCAGCCCCAACAACTTTTCATGAATGAGAACTACATCACTGATCCCAATCTGTCCATAGACTTATGTGCAACAATAAATCATTGTTGTTCTTTAAGCTGCTAAATTTTGGAGTGACTTATTATGTAGCAAGAGATAGCCAAAATAGCATGCATTTAATGTATCTTACCCATGTAATAGATTACAGGTATCTGTATTAACATATCATCCTAGAATTGTTTAGCCAAATACCTTCTTTGTAACCTTTTATGGCTTTTGACCATTGATTGGTCATGCAGAAATTATTTTTTCTTACTAGTTGTCATGAGTGAGGCATATGTCTTGTCTCTTTTCAACACCATTTATTGCTTTCCTAGAAATAGATCTGCCACATGGGCATCACTATTAGAAAATTTGCTTTTGAGGGACAAAAATAACCACTTACAGTTTACTATAAAGTGCCTTATTAGGAATGTTTATTTTGCTGTCATCTTACCAAGGACCTTTACCTAAACTATTTTCATTCTAATTGTTTTGATTCATTTTGATACATACATACACACAGGTTTTAAAAATTTCTATTACCTACAAAGAGTACATGCTTAGTTACCAAACAAATGCTAAGATGCTCTCCAGATGTATACCCTATGCCATCTAGTGACCTTTAAAGCTATGCTTTGCACCTTCTCATTTATATGCAATACACTGACTTTATGATATAGGATCCTGTATTTCATTTGTAATCGTGGCCCCCAAGTCTTTCACCTAAAACAGCCTTACTTCCACTAAGCCTGCTCTTTACTTTCATTGCTTTTGCCGGCTTCTTTCTCCTTTGTATTCCCCCATCCATTAACCTTTTCTGGTAGAATTTGGATGACTCCTCTCCTGTTGGTCCTCCACAATCAACCATTTCAGCAAATCTACACAAGCATCACCAGGCCTCTTGATTCTCTGCAGTGTTAATACCTATGGCATCTGAACATGATTAGAGAAAATTAGTGGTGATTTGTTGGCTTATGATTCATTCCAGCTTCAACTGAGACCTCACTGCTACTAAGCTATAATTTCCCATCTTGTGTCAGTTTCATTACATGTTTCTCTCAAAAGCTGCTTAAAACCTATACCTTTCCTCTTACTTCGCCAACTTACCTGTAGCCCATCTGATTCTCAGTCCATGATCTCCTCTCCTGTTATTCAGCCTCCATTATTTACTTTTGCTAATATTTGGAAAGTGTCTCTTCTCTTTTTCAAAGTCAAATTATTCAAATGTAAATCCCTAATTACTTCTTCCTTTGTAAGGACCTCTCCATTAATTTCTTTTATAGGACCTCCCAACACATTGGATGGCCTTTCATAGACCTGTGGCCTTCATGTGGCTCTCTTGGCCTTCCTCCTGGACTTCTGTAATAATATATTAAAATTCGTATTTCCCTAGGCCTTATTAGGGTCACATTAGTAACATTAAGTCAAGTTTCTCTAGCTTGAAAGCTTACCACTCTGCTTAATTATTTCCCAGTGTTCACTGGGTTTCTTTCTAGATTTCAGAAACTTATTCTAATCTCACATTTTCTAGTTTCTCACTCTACTTATGTAGGTTTATACTTTTTTATTTTACTATTGTTTTCATAGAGTCAGTAGAAAAAAAGAGATTGATCAATGCATGTGGTGATCTGCCATCTTGAATTAGAATTCATTGTTTATTTTTTACAATATGCTTATCTCATTTGCATGTGTAGTATATTCATAAAAATCTCTGAGGTCACCAGTTTAAGGATATAATTCTTTTTGTCTTCTTGAAATTTTTCCATTTTTCCTGATGCATTTTTTTCCACTCAGTCTCTCTTGTGTTGCAGGCTTTCCTCAAATATCTATGATCGTTTGTTGCCATTTATATGTAAGAATGAGACAACAGAAAGGCTGACTAGGTGCTGTATGTGAGTTGAGCTTGTTGACTTTGCTTTAAATTGAGTGAGAAGAAATCTAGTCATTATGCTGTGGATCTCTTCTTTAAATCTATAGCACCTATGGGACCCTACAGGTAGATTAGAGGCCTCTTTGACTACAATGGCCTTCAAGGATATTCTAGGCTATAGAATATTTCACTCAATTCAGTAGTCACTATCCTTTCCTTAGCTTTCTGACTTCCATAGATTTTATTAAATGTTATGTCCACTGATGATCCCTTCTACAGTTCATTATTTCTGTTGGAAATTATATCACTTTTATGTCATTCTTTAATTGGTTGCCTTCTTTAATGTCATTCCTGCTTCTGTAATTAGGTCATGGGCAGGAGAGTTGATAAACTCGTCTTTAGTCTGACATTGAAAACTTGAATCCATTTTTTAGTTTTTGTGATTGATTTATTCATACATGGATCTCACAGTACCTCCGCTTCTTCTCTCTTCTACCAATCGTTAGCCCTAGAATTTCCCTGATTTCTGATCATTAGCATAGTAAAGAGCAATGTAGTAATTGATCTTAGTATTAACAGATTAATGTAGTTCAGTGTTATCTTACTGTGCACAGCGATTTATTCCTGGAGTGCTGAGAATACAGGAAGATTTTCTGTTCTTTAATATCTCTATCCACAAGGGGTCTTGGTATCTTGGCTCCCAGCAACAGTAAGCTGAGACTGTATTGACAATTTCTAGCAATTTATTTACTTTTACCTCCCCTGAAGTACCTACAACCTTAGCCCTTTGTTCTCATTAGATCGTGGTAACCCCAATACCTTGAACAGTATTCTAACCCTTCTCACCTGCTTTTGTAAGTCTGAAGTGGTTATTTTCTACTTTATACATCCCCATGTATATCTAGATAGAAAAGAGGATGGCAAAGTCGTATTAATTTTCTAATGATGACAGATGATAGAGAACTAACTGGGACAAGCAATTCTGCTTCTCTCTCTTGCCTCCCAGGGCTCTAATTAAAATTCAAGGAAGTAACACACACAAAAAAAACACAGTTGAAGATATAAATCACTAATTGCTTAAAAAATTAGCACATATGATATAATAGGCAATTTGTTCATTGTGGAGTCAATGCAGTGCCTACAAATTTGTAATGAAACACAGTTCTTGGTCACACACAATTCAAACATGTAGAGAATATTCCCCCAAATTGACATATAATAGAGTTTGGTTCTTTATCTAGGTTTGCAGATCAATGAAGATATAAATTACTCTGATAATAGGATGCTGAAGTAGGAAGATTTCCTAGCAATCTGTTCATTTAGGTTTTACTATACTCTTATAACAAAGAAAAATCTTTCAATTTTATTGCTGTTACAGCATTTAAAAATGACCTTCTTAGGATATTCAGTCTCTTTGTTAGCTGCTCACCATGAAATCTTGTATAAAAGTCTGTGCATAGTATATATATATATAAAACCACAATGTAATTTTCAGTTTCATAATTTGTTACAGGTAATATCAGTCATTTTTGTTCCTTAGCCTTATCTCATCAACATAGAGAGAAATATTGGAATCCATAAGAATTGCAGGAATGCATTTTGCCACAAAAGCAATTATCTTGGGTGTACAACAGCCAAAAAATAAAGAAAAATGAACTGATTGTAGAGCGGGGTTTATTTTCATATAGTTCAGTCCTGGGTCAAGAACTCCCTCAAGGAGCAACAAATTACTTATTTTTATAACTGCACTTTTCATATATAATGTTTTTCTCATGACTTACACTTGGACATAGATGCCACCAAAACACCCAAGCTGCTAAGTCTTGAGAATTTAATTTTTTTTTTTTTTTTTTTTTTAAGGAGTGTTAATCTGTCACCCAGGCTGAAGTGCAGTGGTAAGATCTTGGCTCACTGCAACCTCTGCTTCCTGCATTTTAGCAATTCTCCTTCCTCAGCCTCCCAAGTAGCGAGGATTACAAGTGCACGCTGACACACCTGGCTAATTTTTTGTATTTCAGTAGAGATGGGGTTTCACCATGTTGCCCAGGCTAATCTTGAACTCCTGAGCTCAGACAATCCACCCACCTCGGCCTCCCAGAGTGCTAGGATTACAGGCATAAGTCACTGCACCCAGCCAATTTTTAAAATATTTCTTTATCTATTTATTTATTTTGAGACAGAGTCTTCCTCTGTTGCCAGGCTGGAGTGCTGTGGCACAATCTTGGCTTACTGAGATCTCTGTCTCCTGGGTTCAAGCCATTCTCCTGCCTCATCCTCCCAAGTAGGTGGGATTGCAAGTGCTTGCCACAACACCAGGCTAATCTTTGTATTTTTAGTAGAGATGGGGTTTCACCACGTTGGCCAGGCTGATCTCAAACTCCTTACCTCAAGTGATCTGCTTCCCCCTCCCAAAGTGCTGAGATTACAGGCATGAGCTACTATGTCTGGCCAAAAACTTGCTGTTAAACACATGTTGCCAAAATAACTGGTTACCCAAATGCAAAAGAATAAAGTTGGATACCTGTCTCATACTATATACAGAAATTAATTCAAAATGGATCATTGACATAAATGTAAGAGCTAAACTATAGAACTCTTAGGATAAAACACAGAATAAATTTTTATAACATTGGGATAGGCAATGGTTTCTTAGATAACAGTAAATGTACAACAACAATAGAAAAAGATATATACCAGATTTCAACAAAATTAAACATTTTTATGCTTCAAAGGACACCAAGCAAACATACAGCCCACAGATGGGAAGAAAATTTTGCAACTGTCTATCTGATAAGGGATTTGCATCACAAATAAAGAACTTTTAGCTAACAATTAAAAAGTAATAAATGAGAAAAGTACATGAGTATACATTTTTCCAAAATATATGTACAAGTGGCCCGGAAACAAATGAAAATACATTCAACATCATTAGTCATTAGGGAAATGCACATCAAAATCACTTTACCAACACTAGGATAATTAAAATAAAAACAAAAGATAATAACAAGTCTTGTTGAGGATGTGGAGAAATTGGAACCCTCATACATTGCTGGTGGGAATACAAAATAGTGCAGACACTTTAGTAAACACTTCGGTAAATAGTTCCTCAAAATGTTAAATATGCAGTTAGTATATGATCCAGTCCTAGGTATATACCCAACAGAAATGAAAGCATATCCACTCAAAAATTTGTACACAAATGCTCATAGCCACATTATTCATAAGAGCCAAAAAGTAACAACAACTCAAATGTCCATTAAACAATAAATGTATCAACAAAATATGGTATATCCATACAATGGAATATTATTTGGCAATAAAATCGTATGAAGTAATAGTGGAAACTACAACACACATGGACCTTGGGAACATTATGCTGAGTAAAAAAGCTATATACAAGAGGTGATATGTTGTGTGACCTATTTTTAATTTTCTTTTCTTTTCTTTTTGAGACATGGTCTCACTCTGGAGTGTAGTGGCACAATCACAGCCACAACTTCCTGGGCTCAAGGGATCCTTTCACCTCAGCTTCCCAAGTATCTGTGATCACAGGTGTGTGCCACCATGCTGGCTAATGTTTTTACTTTTTCATGGAGATAGGGGTCTCCCTATGTTGCCCAAACTGCCCTGAACTCCTGGGCTCAAGCAATCCTCCCACATCAGCCTCCCCAAAGTGCTAGGATTAGAAGTGTGAAGCACTGCACCCAGCCGCTTTACTTCTTTTATTAACTGTTCAGAATAGGCAAATTCATAGATACAGGAAGAAACCTCTGGTTTCCAGAAGTGTCGGTTGTGGGTACGGAATAGGAATCACTGCTAAGAAATACAGGATTTCTCTTGAGGGTGATTAAACTGTTCTAACATTAGTGGTAGTGGTTGCATCATTCTGTGAATACACTAAAAAACAGTGAGTCACCCATGTTTTGAAAGATGAATTTTATGGTATATGAATTATATCTCATTAAAGTAGTCACGTTTCTTTAAAAAAATCAGTTGTGGATTTGTTTAAAAGTATTTCTTCAATTATGTATTCATTGTGTAACCTTTCTTTAAATGCTTAACAATCTAGCCAAACTGCTAGCTGTTAAAATTTGATATTTCAATTAAACATCAAGTTATAAAAGATGAAGGGCTTGTGGTGAGTTATTGAATCATTAAATGCAATTTTTCAGAGGAAATTTTCAAGAAATTCTTCCTTGTCTCTCGAAACTTTTTATGTACTTTGAAATATTAAATGTGTGTAAAAGTGTAGGAGGGAGAATCCTGTGAGGAGGATTTGTTGAGATGTCGTTGAAGAAAGCTTGACTTTGAGCCCTCTCTTCTTACTCATGAGAAAGGTGGAAGATGCCCCAGGTCTGGTGAGTGGGAGTCCATGGGCTACTTGGAGTGCCTATGTGACTCCCTAACATGGATGGCAAGACAAACTGAGATCTGACACCTAGCCAGGAAATTTAGAGAGTGAGAGCCAAATACCTAGATAGCAGCCAAGAAAAGAGGAAAGGACTTCAATAGTTTGTTGGGAGACAGGGAGGAATTGGTGCTTCCCCCAACAAAAAGGGATGCCACACTGTAGAGCAGATTCAAAATCACTCTGGGCTCTTTCCAATAGCAGAGTTTGCAGGTGCAGAAGAGGCCCAAAAGCAAGAAGCTGAGGATAAATGGCTGTGGAAGGAACTGCAAATCTACCCAGAACAGGCTGCATCTACTTGGGTCAAAAGGATTGCTGGGAAGAAAGAATGAGACCCCGAGGGCACACTCTTGCAGCCTCTGAAAAAAGTTTTTCACAAGAGAAAGGGCCATTGATAACCTTCTGCCAGCCCCAGAGGGCAAGAAGCCAAGTTACTTTGATACAGTAAGACCTAGACCTTGTCCACTTATTTCTTCCTCTCTTTTCCCTGCTACTTCTCCACTCCAAAGTGTTTAGAAACTAGTTAGCAAGAGGGAGCCATGAGGCAGGAAAAACAATTAAGAAATCAACTCCATCCCATCCATTTTCTACTGGAATCTTCCAAGCCAAGGTAAACCCTACCTGTCAAAAGGAGTTTATCTATTAAATAACATTTGGGGTTTTGATTACTATTTTCCAAAGATAAGCCTAATTCCTGAACTGAAAACATTTGCAATTTAAAATGACCATAGAACTGTCTGTTATCTAAGCGTGGGCACAAATAACATGGGATTGCTACATTTATTTGTCTTGCTCTAAAATCTAAAACTACTTTTGTATTTTAAAGTAAAACATTCTCTTCTGCAATGTATGGCTTTTGAGAATCTATGAGTCTTAGAGCTAAAAGACACATTGGTGATAATACAGTCCACAGTTCAGGACCAGGTCCAAGAGGTGGAATGACTATTTTGAATGTGTGGAAGAGTCCATTCTTCTTGACTCCTAACATAGGACTTTCTCTTTATAAAACCAAATTTCAAATTTTTATAGAATTTGCTTTGTGCAGAACCTAGCACAGTATATATATGCTTTAAATGGGCTTGTTTCATTAGGACAATTACATCTATAGGATCCATGGCCTATAGATGTTGGTGGACTATATCATGGGTTGATGGACTCTACTTTATGAAACTTATGTATTTTGAAGTTTTCTCACATTAAATTATGTCTACAAGGCTTGTAATACATTTTCTTTTCTCTTTTTAACATAATAATTATGTGGTGCAGTATAACTGGGAAAGGAGATGACATCAGCTCAATTCTCAAAGGTTTTAGGATGACAACATTCAGATTTATGGGCATTTTTAGTTCTTTTTGATTGCAGAGTTCAAAAAGTTTGATACACCTTTTTGTGGGATAGAACCATAAATTATCTTTGACTTAATGACTGCCTGCAGTTGCAATGACAGTACCCTATGGTAGCAATAAACTATGTTTACCTCAGTTATTCAAATACAGGATTATATCTGTGGAGTAAATTGGATGAGTTGCCCTGCCAGCTGGATGAGGTGGTGCTAAGTGTAATTTTACCCTGGGGGCGGGGGCTGATTCAGACTTCTGAAAAAAAAAAAGTGGAAAGGGGACAGTTGTTTCTTTAAATATACAGTTAAAGCTCAAGTTTTATCAAGGCCAGTCCTCAAAACAATCTTTTGGTGTGATATTAAGAGTTTTCCTAATTTGATGTATAAAACTCAAAAATATAGTAGCATGCAGGATTGGTTCAGTGTTTATATAACAGAGTAGTGTGGTCCAGCTACAAGAAAAGCATATGACCTCTATAAACCCAAATTTATTAAATAACCCAGGCAAATACATAAAAGCTCTCTGCCTATAGAAACAAATCATTCTAGCACAGCAGTAACATTTTCCACCCACTGCTGAATCACCAGAAGGTTTTAACATTCATTTTCTGGGATTGCTTAAAAAGCCGAGCAGGTGCCAGCAACAATTCTGCTATTGGGAGAACATACAGAAGCAAACTGAGTCATCCGTTAATAGTTGTGAAGAGTTTCTTGTGAGCACTGACGGTTTTCTAAACCAACGAGTGACCTCAATACTCACAAAGAGAGATTTTAGAGAATCCAGATTGAAATTTCCAGTCCCATGATTCTTGAGTTTGCCCAGATAGCTGAGCAATTTCAGGAGCTTCTGCCTTTTTACTCTTTCTAGCAGAAAGCATATTTGCTAGGTAACTGAAGAGCCAATAATGTCCCGAGTTGCCCATTTGGGGAATTCAGTGGAAGATGTGCACATTTTTCTCAGTTTATTGACTCACATTATTTACATATGTACATGCAACTAAAGGTGAGGAAAATGTGTGCAAAGGGTGTGATATAAATTGCTGAACACGCTGCTTCTTTATCTCTGGCTTGGTTATAAAAAAAAATATTATTATGAGACTTTCCTTAAAGGGAGCATTTTTGAGTTCCAAACAGAATTTCCAAAACTGGAGAGTCTTCTGTCTGTGGAGGTTTCTAAGGAACAATGCAAATAAAAATGCCTCTAAAGGGAAAGGGAAAAAATGTTATCTTGGGCAATTTGGTCTACATTTAAATCTTAAACTGACCCAGCAGACTCTCCATAAGCCCCTCAAATGATAAGAATTGTTATTTAATTGCTCTGGTAATTAATTAACATCCAAACAAGTACAGCAATAAACTAAGACATACTGTTCATTGAGAATCTTTAAATAGACAAATAATTATACGATTAGGCATCACTGTCTTTGAGACAGGTTATTGCTCTATAATGATAGAACTTAGGTTATTACTCTTTTTAAAACTGCCACAGGGAAGTGGCCCTGAAATCCATCCTTTTCTTTTACAGGTTTAATATGCCTGGATTGTGGACAACTAATGGCATTCAAAGCTGAAAATGTACTAATTAATGGCACATGGGGGTTAGATTTTGTGACTATCACTGATCATTTCTTGTCATCTAATGCACTTTAAAATGTCTTGATCTATTTTTCCTGTTTGAGTGCACATTCTTCAAAAGACAGATTTTATTTCTATAAGCAGAAGTGTTGTGAACCATGGGATTCTAAGAAAGTTACTGTTTTCACTGTTGTAGAACTTCGGGCAGATTTGTCACAGAATTGAAACATAGACTTTCTGTGACCCCAATGCCTACTGCTAGGTAACAGCACATCAGCATCGTGGACAGCAACCAAAGCTGAAATAACAGCCATGTCTAACCTCTTTTCCTGTTCCCATTCATACTGGAAGCCTATTGATTTGATTACTGGTTTCTAGTGAAAATCCTTGAGTATCTGATAGCTGTGACAGTGAGTTTGCTATCAGCAGACCATATGACAATAACTTACACATTCTTCCAGTGTAATGATTAGTACATGTTGAGAGTAAATCATTATTAATTCCCCTCAATATATACGCATGTTTTCCCTTTTCTGGACAGTTTTAAAATTTTTAATTTGAGTATGATGGAAATATAACTTAATTTTACTTATTTTTATTTGGGGGTGGCCACTGCCAGATGCAAAATGGCCTTTCTCCACTCGCAAATAAGTGCATTGTCTTGTCATGATGTACATAATCGAACCTGTGCTCTTGTCTAAAATTCCACATTCTTCTCTGTTCCAAGCTTCATGGACATCATGTACAGGTAGACTAGATCCTGGCTGTGAGAAAAGTTCTATGCCCTGAAGAGATGGCAATAAGTTCAGTTTTAAAATGAGACATTCATTCAAAGTGTTAACCAAGTACCATTTGAGTAATATTTGTAGAACGCCAGCAAGGTAGATAGCATCACCATTGCCACTTTGCAGCTAAGGAAACCAAGAAAGCATGACTATACACCTACCCAAGGTCAGCCCATCAGCTGGGTCTGTTTCCCCAGGTAGCACCACTGTACTTCCTGGAAGTATCAGCACACACAGTATCACAATATATTACTGGGCTCACTGGATTTTCCATGACCTATGCTAATACTGAGCTAATACTCTGCAAAATATTTTCTTATTTACAGGTCAAAAACTTACAGGAGTGGAGTAGGGAGGCAGAGATAGAAGTGTTGAGATAAGGTTTATCTCTAAAATCTGAGCTTATATATTCCACAGAACAGGTAAGGCTACTTGTTTTGCTAATATTTAATTGGTGTGTGGAATGCGCCAAAGTGCCATACTCCCTTTTTTCCTCAAATGAAGTAATTAGCTTGGGTTCTCATTTTGAAAACATAATGTTTCTTCCATAAGCTCATAAGCAAGTCCCTCATTTTTCTCCTTCTACCTTGGAGCCATTAATGTTCCAAAAAGAAATAACTTTGTTCAGAATAGCCAGAAACGAGTGCTCCTGATATTTTTTTCATTAAAATTAATTTTAAATTTCAAAGTTAAAGAGCTTGTGGCAGTATGGGTCAGCTTTCAAGAAAAAGTCATCAGGTTTTGCACTGTATGTGTAGTTCTTTAGTTCAATTCAGCTTCATCCTGCCTCGCAAAAATAGTAACTTTGGGTAATGCTGTAATAACAATGTCAAGCTTTTACAAAGGGTCTTGATGGTAAACTCGGATTCCTTGTGAGTGTGACATCATAACAGCATCTACACTTATGGGCAATTTTAAAACCAGGAGACCAAAATCACAGACATGAATCATAGCATCCTCGCTTATTTCTATGATGTATACATGAAGATGGGATAAATAGCATTTTGTAAAGGGATAATTGGCTGGTAGTAATTCTCTCAAGAGAAGGAAAGAATGAATCCTTAGATACCTAGTCTGTTTCAATTTCCCACCCCATTACTATTTAAATGCTAACCCCATGATTTGAATAGGAGAAAACCTGAAGCTGATTGAAGAATTTCTCATCTATCCTTTAGCATCACAGTATCAAAGGTGTTTCATTTTTATTCTGTGAGCACATTCCCTGTTATAGTTTCTTTAATTACCTATCACATTCTTTCTAAAGATTTTAAATTTACAGGGAAAATGGTGGCTTCAAAAGTGATATATAAAACAATCACCTCAGTGAAGACCCTGTGTAGGTAGTGGTTATTCAACTACAAAGGAGGTCACCAAAAAGCTCCATTTTATCTCTAACTCAAAGGACCATCTTTAGCTTATAGTTGCTAACATTTAAAAATCACTTTTTTAACATACAAAAATACTTATTCCTGAAACTCTCTCCTTTCTTCTTATGTTGGTTAATTCAGTAAACCAGTGAAACTAACTAGAACACAGATGCTTTTCTTCTTTCCATTTTGCCAATAGTGAGATTTAAGACATGCTTAGCAAAGTATCTGCTTTTAGATTGACTTCCTTCAAGGTCTCCAGATGGCTGCCACAGTTCTAGATATCCCATGCAGATGACCATACCCTAAAGAAAATTTTTAAATCACTCTATTTTTGCAATAATCTTCCTGAATCATTTTCTAGTTTCACCCTAAAACGTTTTCCTACCTCGTTTTGCCTTGGTAGAGCTGACTTTCACTAGGGCATGTCTGAATTGTTCTGAGCCACAGTGGAGTGTGATTGGGCAAGAACTCAATGTTCTCCCTCTCCCTAGAGACTGGCTTCTCAGATTCCATAGAATGCTTGCCTAGGGCTCATAGGAGCAACAGGATTCCTGTTCTGGCTTAACCTTTGCTGCTTGACTTCTTTTGATATAACGTTTATTTCCAAAGCGCAGGTGCCGCCACTGTCATCGGTTCACCGACAAGAGTTGACCTACAGAGATCCAGAAAGGCTCACTTCAGCAAAAGCAAAAAAGAAATACTTATTTTTTTGCCAAATTCAAGGCTAGCGATCTGTTTTACAAATCATGCTGTAAAAAGTAAAAAATTAAAAGCTCAGATTGGCTCAACATTAAGGAGAGGTAAAAATGGGTGGGTTTCCTGGTCTTTTCAAAATAAATGTGAGATATTTTTTTAAAGGATGAAAAAAATATATGTTTGATACTCCAGTTTCTTTGACTCATTGACTTTGACCTTAAGAAATGTGATAACAATCCTAATGCCCTAGAACAATGGAATTTTAAAATTAAATGGAAAAGCATGCACAGCAATAATGGCAGCCCATAATGCCCCAGCATAAATGCTGCAAAACTAGAGTAATGGGGAGTTTGAGTGAAAGGCAGTGGAAAGTTACAAGAAATTTAGAAATTATTAAAGCAGAGGGCCTTTATTCTAGGTCCTTTTATCAGTATCTGTTTACAAAAAGCCAAAACTATCCACAATTATTTATCTATTTTTCCCCATTTATGAAGCTTTGAAATATGACAGTCACCTTACACCATGTAACCCTCATAAAGAGAGCATTGTTGTCCACTATCGCACATTTTTTTCTTAATGCAGACTCTTGAGGTGGTAAACAGCTTACTCAAGGTTATACAACAAATTCATTTTTACTTAACTGATAGAAACTAAGATCCAAAACTCTTCTCTTCCTCAGGCCTTAACTACCTCATTTTATGAGGATACACAAGTGACCACTCAGAAACTGAGTCAAGCATTCTAAGATTATTTAATCATTTTAAGATTTGACTTAAAACTTGGCCTCTTGTTTCAGTCCTCTAGTGGACTTCCTCATTGCATCAGATCAACTGAGTCAATCTTCAGATAGCTAGATAGCTTCACTTTCTTTCTTTCTTTTCTTTTCTTTTCTTTAAATTGCATTTTAGGTTTTGGGGTACATGTGAAGAACATGCAAGATTGTTGCATAGGTACACACATGGCAGTGTGATTTGCTGCCTTCCTCCCCATCACCTATATCTGGCATTTCTCCCCATGCTATCTCTCCCCAAC